>JAQGAP010000189.1:0-53257 GCA_034697805.1 Orchesella bifasciata
ACTAATTCCTTCAGAAATGGAATTATCAGACGATAATAATCGTGCAGCATCGAACGTAAACGTTGTGGAACACTCAGGAAAAATTTTGCATCAATTTTCATGACCTTAGATCATTTTTTCCCAAAAAATCTCAAATTTTTCCAAGCTTGCTCCGAACGAAAATCGAGAACTACTTGTCCGATTCACATAAGTCCAACAGAAATGGAATTATCAGACGATAATAGTCGTGTACCTTCGAACGTAAATGGTGTGGAACACTCAGGAAAAATTTTGCATCAACTTTCATGGTCATAAGTCACACTTTCCCAAAAAATATTTCTATAATACTTAAATGTTTGTATAAAAAGCTTTGAAAAAAAGTTTAGTCCCAATCAACCTCCTCACGTACGATTTTTCAGCAAAAACACAAATCATGTCATGACATCGCCAAGGCTTAAGCATACACGATTCTGGATTTATGCGTAAACCCTTTTAACTAAATTGCTCGTGAAATTTTGGTAGTACATCTATTCTTTGTTTGCATAATTTGTGCTCTGGTTAACAGCTTTGCACCATTTGCCAACTTGAGTTACCATTTTCTACCAGAAAGTCAAAATCTTGGCATGCTCATGCTCACGCAAAAACGAAACGTTTCCACCTAGTGACTTGAACCCTTTTTCGCTAGATTCCTCATGCAAGCTTCGCTCTGCAAGAACTTTTACTTTGTCCTGCCTTGCGCTGAAATAAGTTTAAATGCCTTCGCCAACGGGAGTTTCAATTTTTCTTCCCAACTACAAAATATATTCATGCTAGCAATTTAACATTTTGCCATCCCTTTTTGAAAGTAGCGACAAGAAAAACGGAAACAAACATGACACTATCGTTTACTGGAAATCCATAATAATTTTCAAAATTTCAAATTTACAAGAACCACCAAATCTATGTGTAAAATGTTATGCGGGTAGGACTTTCTTCAAATTCAATTTTATGTCCCAATCTAATTTTATTTCTCGACTATTCAGAACTTTTCGATAGATATGTAGTTGATCGAAGCCATCCTATTTGCAAAGAACTTTTAAACAAATTCAATGAGCGAGAAGGATTCTGATGATAATTAATCGCAAATGAGTTAAAACTGGTATAGAGCTTCCTAGCAAACTTTGGAAAATGTATAAAATGCGGTCAACTAGATAAGGAAGTTTGATTTGACACGAACAATATTCTATTGCATGAAAAATGATGAAACACTAAGCTTCCAAGCCCTATACTCCCACGTTACTAGTTGCAGAAAGATACACAACTACCAGCTCTAACTTTTTTCGTTTTTATTACCAATATTTTGGTATGCTAATGCAAGTACACATTAACGTGATTTTATTTTCTAAAATTCTGCAGATCACATCAAACCAATCGCGAATATACTACTCTCTTTTGCAATTTTGTAAAAATCTCCACCAATTGTCATCACTGCGTTTGCTTTAAAATCAAATTACCTACCGAGAATAGTAACATGATTTCAGTATCGTATTTCCGTTGTTCTCAATTTACAAGTTTTTGCCCATCAAAAATTTTAGGTAATACACCGAGGCCATTTTATTAATGCGATCAACCCCGTTTATTTCACTCTACGTACTCAGAAACTACCGTTCCAAAAAACCACGGGCTCGTTTCAAACGACTAGCCCGAAATATATAAGTATGAATTGCTCAGTACTTGAAATCATTTTGAAACGCACAATTATTGTTTCGCTACACGAATTCACCTTCAACTTTGTTCACCTAATGCTCATTTTTACGAAACAGATACGGCAACTTATTGCAATCAACCTACGTTATTCAATTGAAACTTTACCCTAGCCGGACTCTATGGACTAATGCAAAACTGCAGATTAGGTCACCAATTTCATTTTTCTTCCCTAACCAAAAGTCAAACCCTACCTGAAATACCGATCTGATAATTCTGTGTGACTTTTTTTCTCAAACACAACCTGTTATTTGGTTGTACACCGTATTCATATACGTTTTCCTACCTTTATGAACAAAAAAGCACCCAAAAACACCGAACCGTCCTAAGTAGCCACACAAAGATCAATAGTGCATTTAAAAACTTTTCATCAGCACATTCAAAAACTGTTTTCCATTGACAAAGGGCATTTATCGACAGTTTACATGCAGTTACTGCGAATGAGAGAAAAGCGTTTCACAATTATTCGCTAATAATGGCTTTGTAGACAAGGACATTCGATACTCTTGCAGCTTAGTTGTGAAATCACAATTTTAGCGTGTGCAACTTTGTACTTTTGAAAAACGTGAAACCAAACGATAAGAAATGATCGTTTTGTTGAACTGCCACGTGGACAGTTTCATATTTTCAGCACTGCAATCGAGTAATCTGGTCAAGTGATTTAAGTTGTTGGTCTGAATTTCCATATTTCGCGCACTTATTTCCCAATACTCTAACATTTTCATCACATTCACACTATTCCTTATACATAATGCAATTTTCCATAAAACCGACTGGGATATAATGGCACCATAACCCCAGCATACCTCCACATCTTCCAAGATAACGTCCAACCCTGCCTAAAGACTCAAAAGTTAGGATATCGGCTGTTATATGCTTTAGCTACACAAAACATAGAGTATGGGGTAAAGCGAGAAAGTAAGCGCGGAATTTAAACAAGGCTTTTGCGAAAACAAAACCAGTTTGTACAGGAAAATTCTCACAAGCCTCATTTGTCTACGAAGCTGTTTGTGGATTTTCCAAAAACTGCAAAATTTTCGAATTTTGTAGTTTTAGCAGTTAACACCTATTCATCCGTGTTCAGTAATCGAGAATTGAGCAGAGTTGGTAGGTAAATATATATTTTAGGTCATAATTAAACAGGTTAAAGTCTACAATTATTCTTAAGTGAAGTTAGTGTAAATATCGACATCAGTATTTGATAACTAAACAATTTGAAACTACAATTAGCTAATTTTAAGGCAACTGGTCATTTTCTAATCAACTTTTTCTATTTTTATTTCAGATTACTTGGAATACAGCTAAACACTAAGGATTGGATCGAAATCAATCAGTTGAGTCACTTTGTTCCACATTGCGTTTGCCTTTTCTGCTGTCCTCCTGCTGCTTCCTGTTATTTTCCACGTCGACATCGAATCTGGTAAGATCCTCACGTTTGCTGTTCTAGGAATAGACCCTATACTATTACATCTGTCGTCTTTTTGGGTAAACATCTGGCATTTCACAGAATCCTAGTTGCTTCGGGTAAATTTGAGTGGTTTATTCGTGTGACAATTCAAAAAACTTTGATTGTATTGGCTTATATTTTTACACACTGAATGTTAAAGGTATGCAAAACCAACTTAGTTGATTTTTGGCCAATATGCTTTAAACAACCATTAATTAGGTTCCCAAAAACTTAGTAGAATAGCGCAATATGCATAGTAAATGGTCTCGCAATCAAGCATGTGCTACGTATTGTATTCAGAGTTTGTAAATAGCCACATATCTGAACCAGATAAGACTAAATACATACAGACATTGAGAACAGAAGCCTAGGTGGAAACCGTTTAACTAAGATGTAGTTCGTCGCTGTCAACCTTGTATTTGTGGATCTTTTATACTTTATTGGTGAATTGGTTACCGATATCGAAGCTAGTCACTCGCATTGGCAATCACCAATTACATTTTAAAATGACAACATCACAATGATGGCAATTACTTTATAAGATCTAACTCAAAACTCGATTCCTCCATTAAAATTTTGTGTTAAGTCAGAACCTTGGTTTTTTGAACATGCTTAAGCCGATTGATTTAATTAAATGTTTTTACATTTCTCATATAAGTATTTAAAACGTTGTGATTGGTTAATGAGAATATGATTCAACATTTTTTACCGAAAACTGAATTTTTAGTACATCTTTGTGGCCAACAACCTCCTTTCCATCATAACATCAAAACTCCAAATTAAACTTAAACACGAATGAGTTAAAATATTACTTTACACTTAAAAACCTGTAGAATTGGTAAAGCAAGAAAAAAATTGGACTTAAACTTGGATTTTCAATATGACAAACTTTCGATTTTGAAACATACACGTACAAAACTTTGAGTATTGTGACTTAAATGTTGTTTGGGCCCTATACAGAAGCGTTTTCAACATTTTATTATGTGATTTCCGTTTTTGTTTTCAATTTGAGTCGATCAGCAAATATAGTGTGTAATATTGGATTGTGGATAAGTTCATCCTTACCATTGCTTTTCCGTTGCCGTCGTAGTCTTTTCCGAGCATTAATTAAACCCATTTAAATTGCTAGGAAGGAATTATTAAATTCCGCACATGCAGCATATTTTAAACACCTAGATAGTGGATTAATTCAACTTACGGATAAATTTTGTCCAACAGTCACATACAGCGACGTTTGTTCTCTTGCACCCCTAAAAATACGAACAAACGTTGCATCAAATATAATTTTGTATCACTTACCAAATTCCATGAAAAGCTCGCAGTGTATTAAAGCATGGATTACAAAATTTCTAGAGTATAAAATGCATTCATAACTCGTTTTTATTCAGCTAACTTTTTCGTCGTTTAAAGTTTTACTGGAATTTACAGACGACATTGTAAAGAAATTTGATTTAAATCGAATCGTTTGACTTGAGTCCACAAACCAAATAGCACAGAGACATATTTACGATTTATAACATATTTATATGTCAGTGTTGCTTAACTTATTTGATGGACTTACGTTTCTTATGTGTGTTTAGTTTTTTGAAGCCCCAGACGACTTATACCAGCGAGAAAACGAGGCTAGAGACACAGCGGTACACCATGGCCGCAAAAATCTCAGAGGGAGATAAAGCCAAGGACGTTGAAGTTGACTCTCGAACAGAATCATCAAACAACGAAGCAGATGAATGGTATAATCACCCAGAAGTGCAAGCACAACTTCGAAATTTGAGCCAAAATGCGCAGCAGCAGCCAATTATCTTGGTTCGGCTTCCATTACCGCCAGAAGAAATCGATGAAGAAGCAGAGTTTAAGCACTTTCTGATGCTTATTGAAAATGAGAAGCTGTATTATAGCCCACCGAAAGAAGATAGGTACGTGCATTGGCCGCCGATTGTTCGAAATGAGAACGTTACAGCTGTGAATGAAGCCCCAATTGGGATTAATCAGCCAGGTCAACTTCTGGCCTCATTGCAAGGTGCCCATGGTGAAAACGCTACGGTTTCATGCACCAATCAAGTGCAAAATGAAACACAGGAACCCGAAAGTGAACCTGATAGCACCGCTAACAACTCCAGTAGCGAATCAGATGTCTTTATAGACCTTCCCACTTGGCCAAAATACAAGTTAAAATGCATGAATTGGAAACGGATGGAGTCATCAAACCCAAAAGACCAGAATCTGTTATACGAAAGTAAGTCGGACCGCGAAATGGACAAAGATGAAGAGCTTTCGGACGATGAATCATCCGTTGAATGGGAAATGGATGAAGGTATTTCAATTTTAACTCTAAAAACAGCAGACTAACTTTAAACCATATTAATCCAAATAAGTTATACATAGTTGAATTATTCTCTATTCAGGTCATGAACAACTCTTTGCATTTCCATATGCTGCACATCCGGAGGAAATGGACGAAGAATATGATTGGGAACTAGAGCGTGCGCTGTTTGAAGAGGAAAAACGGATCAGATGTCAACAAGAGAATGAACTCTATGATTCACTATCTGATGAAGACCACAACGTATCATCTAATAATGAAATTCCGGAAGAATTAGAAGCTGCTGAACTCGTTTTCAATGAAATTCAGTCTCGAGAAGATCACGTTTCACGAGTACAAGCCAGCAGTGACTTCGAACTAGTGGACCTAACAGTGTCAGATGATGATGATGAATCAGATGAAGAAATGGAGATTGATGAAGGTAATTTATTTTTAAATTGAAACAAAACTAAATCAGCGTCCCAAAACGTAGCTAAATGCGTTTATAAGGATATAATTAACCTAATTTGGCAACCTTTTAAGCGAATACAATGCCAAATTTGGATCAAATTTCATACACTTAAAGTTCTTTGCATGAGCACTGCCTGTAAATTGTTTTGATCAATTTGATTGGAAAATTTGGATAGTTGTCGCTCTTAGAAGCCAAAAACCGTCTTTTGTGGCGCTATTTCAGTATTTAGAGCAAAAAGGATCGCATTCTACGACAATATTTGCATGATACGATAATATTCTTGCACAAAAGCCGTTCATATTCACAGAAATTACATAACAAAGCACATGAAATAATATAACACGTTTTTCAGCCTACTAATATTTTAGTTTAACTTTTTATTTTTATTTCTAGATCTAAACGGTGTCCAGATGCAACCCTCTCAGACTGGAACAAGGAAATGCAGATCCCGTTCCTGTGGTATGTGCAAGTCCATTGCGTTTAGAAATGAAATAAAAGGTCCCAAAGGTACACTGAGAATAACCGACCGCTTTACATGCGCGAATAGGAACGTAATTTACGCCGTATTATGCAAAAAATGTACAAAGGTATACATTGGGGAAAGTGGTCGGAAGCTAAGAGTACGATTCGGCGAGCATAAAAGAAATATAAAGAGTGGTGTACCGTATGAAGTGTATAAACATTTCAGGACAACGCACACAATCGATGATATGATTATCACTGCTATTTGTCATGCACCTACTCGTGAACCTGAGAGAAAGGCTTTTGAAGCGGAAATAATTTCAGAGCTAGGTACCATGTTTCCTGACGGTCTTAACAGCTTATAAGTGCACAAATCATTCCCAAGTCTAAATTATTAAATAGATGGCACTTTTGTGCATGATTTAGCAGAAATGATACGAGGATAAAAATATTGTGTTGCCTGTAAGTTTCTATGTTTAAATTTTGTATAGATTATTGATATTGTGGTTAAATGTTGTGCTATCAATCGGAAATTGAATATTTGTATTATTTATGGTGTTAATTATGATTATGGTGGTACTATTGAGCAATTAATAAATGATAAAAGACAAATAAATGCGTATATATTGCATTTGTTTTCTGTTCATACGAGCAATATAAGGTCTCGATGCATCACGAGTTAGTTTATAATTAACTACGAGAGAACAAAAGTAGATTCCATATTGTATCATGCAGTGTTTCATTTCTGCACTTTACCTTGCTATATACATAAGTTCATGAACCTTGCAATTGCATTTAAACTGAAATATTTAAAACACACACCCCTGCACCATGCGGTTCTTTTTTCATTTTTCCTTTAAACGAACAAGATTGTACTGAAATTAGGTCTGAGAATTTTTGCTACGACATTCCTAAATCGTTCGTTATCTGCAGTAATGAGCTTTTTTGTAACAATAAATCATTGACAAGCATTCTTGTTTAGCTTTATTTCCAATTTTTCCTCCCAATAGTCTGTATAATATGGATTTTCATAACATCAAGTCACTAAACATAATACCATTGCAAGTTTCTCCCACTTAAACCTAGATTGCAAAAGAAGAATTCAAATAAACACAAGTTTATCGTCTCCATTAATCATCTTACATTGTTATGGATAAGCGCAGTCAGCTTATATATTTGAATTCCTTTCCCAATTTTACAAAATATGAGATATAACACTCCAGCAAACACTCAGTTTTTGGATAAAATTTTACATACGATCACGTCCTTGATACACAATGTTAGTTTTAGTTTCGCAAATTTTGTGTACGAAATGAATTTTAGACCGTTTCTCACCACACTTAGTTTTAGTCTCAATACCATAATTTTCTAGGTATGCAACCATATCATCACTTTTTTACTGCCACAACAGAGCAAACCCAAACGAATGGTGCATATTGGGAGAAGATTATGTAGCTTATACGTTGTGTGGGTTAACCCGCATTGTATTTTCTTAAGACTAACTTAACTTAAGACAGAAGAGAGTCAAACTGGGGATGAAAAGGTTTCTGCTGGCAATAGTGGCGTGAGTGAACAGACTCAAGGCCTGAAAAGAGCCTTGCAAGGTCTTCAAACTGCGTTTCCATATCCAGACATGGCTTTCTGGAATCGTATTGCTAACACGATGCTAGAAATTATAGCTGGAGATACAAAAGCTGGTGCCGTAGGTTATCAAAACGTGGAAATGACAATTGATGGCCTCGACCAGGATGACGATGCTGCAGCCTACGCTGTTTTTGAGGCTTACTTCCTTCAACGAGAAGTATAAGATGAATAAATAGCTGCCGGAATCGAAAGACAATTAGACGAGTACTATGAAGAGAGACAAAACATAGCAGAACAATTAAAACAGGAACAGCAGGAAGCAAACGACCTGCATAAGAATTTGGAAACCAAAACTAGTCGATTTCGCATAAAATTCCTGTCCTGCATCAACTATTTTTCTGAACAATCTTTCAGGTGGAAAAAAGCAAAGAATCATTGACGTGCAACACTTGTCATTTTATAAAAAATTAAAAATCAACCCATGCTTTCTCCTACGGTAGTTCTAAACCTAAAAAAATAGACTCTTGAAACCAAATACAGTAAATTTAACTTTTAAAAACATTTACCTTTTATATTTCTAGAATTTTTTTAGCTACTATTTGACTTTGAAAAAATTTTAGTCTCCATCAGCCTCCTTACTTGAAAGTTTTTTAATTAAAACTCAAACTCTTGGCTATCTATCGCCGAAGATATATCGAAAAACATTATAGGTAGGCATTATTCGTCAATTTTTCGTGAAATGTTTGTCACTCACTTAAATTTAGTTTGCCTAATACTTCCACTGGAAAAGTTAAAAGTCCCCTCTTTCAACTCGACTTACCGTTTTCACAAAAAGTCAAAATCTTGGCTAGCTATCACCGACAGTAAAACTAAAAGTATTCAGACTATCGGCTTGAAATTCTCTCAACTATGATTCTCGTGCAAATTTAGTCCTACACAAACCTTAACTATGTCCAATATTTGCAATAGGAAGAAGTTTATGAGTCTCTGCCAACTCGACTTCATAATTGTCAACAAAAACCCAAAATCTTGGCTAACTATCACCACGCCAAATAAAGCAGGATTTAAAATACAGAGTTGAAATCTTTTTACCAGGTTGCGCATAAAACTATATTCCTACACACCTTCCTGCTTTGACTAATACTTGAGTTATAAAAAAGTTTAGCCTCCTTCAACTTCCTCACTTACGATATTCTAACCTGAAAAACTCAAAATCTTTGTTAAGTATTACCGAAGCCTAAACAAATCCAATGCAAATGGAGTGTTAAACCCTTTTTCTATGGATGTTTTTAGCGATTCCAATCCTGCACTTAATCTTTCTTTGTATATCATTGGCTCTGAAAAAATTCCACAACCCCTTTGCCCTCTAAACTTACGAATTCCATCGAAAAATCAAACGTTTGGCTTGCTTTCGCCAACGCTAACACAAAAATTTTTATATGTAGACATTCGAAACCTTTTCCAATTGATTAAGCGTGAACAATGCATCGCAAGTAATACTTTGACTTCTATAATATTTACCTCAGAATAATTAAAACTTCCCTTTGCACACTCAACTAACTTATTTCACCAAAAAGTCAAAATCATGCCTATATACCACCGACGATAAAACGAAAATTTTTTCAAACAAACCTGTATCACTAAATTGCACATTCAAACCGAACGGACATTTACTTTCACCTGTATATGCCCTGAAAAAGTTAAGCAGTCTTTACGAACCTATTTCTACTAGATTTCTACCAAAAAGTAAATTTCTAGCATATCAGAAATTCAAGATTTAGTTTAAACCTACTCCATTTGCTTTTACAACATATTTTTTGATCTGTTGCATTTCTAAACTAATTTAAAATAGAAGCAAAAAAATTATGCACAAGCGAAATATCTTCATTTATCAAATCTAACTGCAACAAGAAATGATAAGAAAAGCAACTACGAAACAACTCGAGCTATTTTGAAAAATCATGAGAATTAGCACATTTCTCCCTAATTTTATTGCCCAATCTAACCATATTCCTTGCCTATCCAGAAAATTTCCAAAAGCTACATGGCTCAATAATCCAGCTAACTATATCAATAGCTGTAAATATGACCCATGCAAATCATTTTGACACGGTAGACAAATGTTTTTCAAAGTTGACCAGCAAACTTCCAGCTGTAATATTTTGATTCACACCATATCATACTATACTGGACTGCATGAATATCTGCTAAAGGGAATAGAAGGTATATTGCTGCAAAAGTAAAATTTCTCACGATAACTCCAATATTAAGTTACCATAATTGATAAGTTTGCTAATGGGCCAGGATATCACAAAAAAAATGGCACCCGTCACTGACAATTACTTCAAAAAATCCGTACATATTTGCATGAAAATTGTAGTCACAGTAGCTATCATTCATTGGTTCCAAATCAATGGAATTTGAAAAACTACACTGCTCAATTTCAACCTTTTCGGGTTACAAATGAAGTCGAAAGTTTAAACAATCCATGGAACATCGTATAATTGAAGTGGGAAACGTTAATGTTTGTAAACACCGCAATTGATAGGTTTCGTAATGGGAATGTAGAGATTGTAACTATTTCGACATTGCAACCATACGTAATTATTTTCACGTGTGGATATTTTCCATCACTCTCTCACATTCAAACCATCAATCTCACAAATTCGTAAACTTTTGGTAGTTTATTTTCGAAAATTGATTTTCGAACCAATTATTTGCAGATAATTGATATTTCACTCTAGATTAGTAATAATTTAGCAGTTGTTAGAATAAAATTCCAAACAAAGGTCGTTTTGGGTAAGTTTTAACGCTTTTATATTTCATGCAGGATTTTAAATTGATGATTTGTTTTAGCTTTTGCCTATTTTGCAGTGTCAGCCAGAAACTAGTGGAGCATCTGAAGCCAATTCAGCCCACCCGGCGTCCTCCTGTGGGAGTAAGGAAAATTGAAAAACCAGCGATGGAATTTAATATGGACACCAAGGATCGGGATATTGTGCAGGAACAGAAGGAAAAGGGGATAGATGACCTGATTCTGGCCCCAAGATCTCGCGGTAGGCAAACTCCCACGATGGAAAATCCGTTGATTGTAGGCAGTGAAGTGTTGGAAAGGAAGGACAGTGAAGTGTTGGAAAGGAAGGACAGTAAAGTGTTAGAAAGTAAGGGCAGTGAAGTGTTGGAAATGAAGGACTTTGAAATGGAAAGGAAGCGCAGTGAAGCATTGGAAAAGAAGTTCATAGGAAATATTAAGGTGACGATTCATAGTGGGAGTGACGATTCCGAATCTGGAGAAGGTAACGATGATGATGATGAAGATCTTGGAGCAGTGACGTACCTTAAAGAAGAGAAGCTATCCTCACGGAGATACTCAGACTTTGTTGAAGAAGAATTCCTACGAAAACAGGTAATTGATGTGCAAGATGTTATGCCAAAAGTTGCAAGAGGCTCTCAAAGCACCAAAAAGTACCCCGATTGTGCGATCGAATATCGAAAACTTCCGAAAGTGTTCAAATGGATGGGATTTAGAAAGGTGGATAAATCAGGGCTGGTGTGGAAAAATAATAAGGCATATATCGTTGGAGGTTCATGGATGGAGGTGCAGTTAGATTGCTCCTCTTTGGGATCATGCAAATATGTAGTCAACAGAAGATTTAGCTTAAAAACGGAAATGAATAGAATAGATAAGGACTGGGAAAGACTTTACATGATAATCGATTGGAATTGGGGGAAATACAGGGACAGATCTAAGGAAGGAAATGCAACCAAAGACGACGATAACTACTACCACGCTTCAATACTTCAATTCCAAAAAGGTGTCAACGTGGTCGAAATTGTGGATACGTTAAATTTGCTACCGGACATCATTCCATACGCTAATAATTACAAGGACATTATTAATCGTATCAAACTTGTAATGCCAGTATTTGCTCGCTGCACCAAGAAATACATATTTCGTAAATATAAAGCCAAGTTGAATGGCATATGCATGCTATGGACATTGTGGTTCATAAAAAAGACATTTTTACTTAAAATTAAAGGTGAATATAACCTGTTTGGATCCTCTGCAGTAGAGTTTAACAAACTATTTTCTACAAAGTTTTGGCGTGAGGTTAAAGCTATTATAAAATAGATATAGATAAGTGAAACATTAGACTACTTTGGATAAATTTATTTTATGAATCATGAAATGTATATAAAAGTATGATGTATGGAAATGAATTGTAGATTGGATAATAAAAAGATTTTTTACATGTTACAGATAAAACCTAAAGTTTTTGACAACCTTTTTTTCCCATTACATGAACATGGCCCATACACTTGGCTATTTACGCAAAAATGTGAACTTTTAACCCCAAAAATTGCATATTTACATACAAATTGTTGATTTTTAGCCACAAACTTGTCTCTTTATGCAGTAATTAAGGTCATAAAATTGGATTTCAATGCATATATTAGGGTTTGATGGCTTTATGCATGCAACAAAATTTAGACACAAAGTTTTAGATGCAAAAGTCTGACTCTTGAGCTATAAACTTCTAGTTTTATCGAGAAACCAGACATCTTGGCACATACATGCGAGTAAGGAACATAAAACTAAGTTTTGAACCAGAAACTAACTCATTGAACGTAAATGTTAGGATATTAGGCGTGAATCATGGAATAACAACGCATCAATTAAACTCCAACTTCAGAACTTGAGACCTGACGATGGACTATATAACAGTCAACTCGAGCTTGAAACCATAAACTCCAATGTTTGTTCGTTGTAATCTAAGCTTTTCATTCATACACTTATTTTAAAAGTACCTTAGTTTCACTTTAACGCATAATCTTATACACAGTTGTAAACACCTGTTTTAAAATGGGAGATTTTGGCAGCAGTGTTGCATTTTGCTTTTGCAAATGCTTTCGAAACTTTCATTTATACTTTGGTTCCAGCGTCAAACTTGAATAACAGATACAAAGCTCAGATTCATTCCTACAAAAATCAAATTTTTAAAACAACAGAACGTTGAACTCGTAGAAAAAGTTTTATAGTGTGTGGTTTTCAATTAAATTAAAGAATTGAAAAGACTATCGCTGAAATGTAATCGCAAATAGTTAACAAACGGACAGATATTTCATAAAGACTTTGTAAAAGGATAAAAATGAAGCTGCAAAGACGGTTTGATTTATCATTAACAATTTTTCATATTAAGAATCTTTAGTCAACGAAAGACAAACCAAGTAGGTTCTACACGCCCGCGTTACTGAGTAAAGAGAAAGACAAATTTAATCTCTGTTCCGTTCTAACTTGATAATCATATTTTGTTATGCTCATGAAACTCTGAATGTACTTGCTTTCTCTCTCTAATCCTGCACCAATAATCTCACCTCGTACGAAACTCATGTTATAAATTGTACCAAAGTCTGAGTAACATTCCAAAATGCATTTTTATAACATGCAATTCGTTTCATGCCAAATATCATAATCGCATTAGGTTGGAAATAAATTTATTGCCGAAAACAGCATCATGCCATCAATTTCATTTTGCGATTGTTCCCAAATTACTAGTTTTTGGAAACCAAAGTTTTCATGTCCTACACCGGGGCAAAATTATGAGCGCAATCAACTCATGTTTTCCATTTCTACGTACTCCCAAAATAACGTTGCGCAGAAAACCTGGGGTTCCGGTAAATTGCCAAACGAAAAATAAAAATATTGCTTAAAATCTAAAATATATTCTTGAACAACAATCATTTGTTGTTTTTGTACAGGTACTCAACATCTTGTTTTCGTACATGTTCTCAACATCAAATTGATTCACCTATCCATCAAATTTTTTATGACACCTTTATAGCCAATTATTGCAATCAATCTGCAAGTTCAATCAAAAATTCCAGTAAATCATGCATAACCCTCATACAAGTAAATGTTAAACTGCAACTTAGCTCACCCTATAAATTCCTTTCCACCTAACTTACAATTATAACCCAATAGGACTAATGAACTGATATTTTTCCTGCAAATTTTACTTCAAAGACCAATGTCCGTTCTTTCTACCTTCTATCTTTTTACTTTTCACTTTTATTAATATAAAAAACAGCGACATGCCTTTTATAGCCAACACGTAACACGGCCACATGAGATAATTTCCCATTTTATGTGCTGCAATCGAGAATTTCGGTCACCTGATTCAATTTTTTGACCAATGTGTCCATTTTCCATAAGCTGTTTGCGAGTATTCTTACATTTTCTCCATATCATATCCATTCTTGAAACTCAATTAAATTTTCCATGAAAGCGACTGGGATAAAATGGCCCCATGACCCAAGCAGACCACCATGCACCCTTCAAGTTAATGGCTGGCCCTACAGAAAGCCTCAAAAATATGAAAACTCAGCTGGCATATGCGTTTATACACAAAACATAGAGTGGAGGGTAAAATGAGAAATTAAGCGCCAGATTTAAACCAGGCTGTTGCGAAAACAAAACAAGATTGTACAGGAAAGTCCTCAACGCTTCATTTTGTCCCAAAGCTGTTTGCAAAGTATCAAATTACCGTAAAATTTTCAATTTTTGATTTCTTAGCAGTTTTAAACTACTGATCTATGATCCAATATCGAGATTTGAGCAAAGTTGGTAGGTAATTAGATATTTTTATACATAATTAAGGGGTTGTAAGTCTACAATTAATCTTAAGCTGAGTTGGTGTAAATATCGATATCACTGATCAATAACTAGCTTTTAATCCTACTAATAGATAAATTTAAACTAACTTTTCATCGTATAATCCACAATGCTTATTTTTATTTCAGATTATTTCGGATATAGCCACCCCTTTGACATATAATTCCCCATTGCCGTTCCCTATTCCGCTGTCCTCCTGCTGCTACCTGGTGTTATCCGCGTCGATATCAAAGCCAGTAAGCTCTTTTCGTTAAGCGTTAAAGTCGTCGATTCAGTTAGCCGTTCGACAAAATCTAGTAGTTTAGGTGAACGTTTATAGGATTTTTCAAGTGACAACTGAAACACCCATCATTTTATCGGTTTAAATTTTACACAGTGAAGCTTTAGGTCATGCAAACAAACCCCTTTGATTATTGGTTCGTTTTTAAACTACCAATTAGTAACTTTCCACAATTAAGTATAACTGCACAGCAGGCAAAGTAATAAGTCTCGCGTTGGCATTGCTCAATGTCAGGGCACTTTATCGTGATAGTTAGTAAGTTCTGCCTTTAATTTATTCCTATTATGGGTAATTGAAACTCTACTTGTCACTTTTGCACATAAATGTCACTTTTCTGCATAATGCAGTATGCTTTATTGAGTTTGCATATCGACGGCATCATTGGATAATGATATAGTAGCTAGCAAGGCTAGAAAGAAGTGGCATTCATAAGACAAAATGTGTTAGCTGGCATTAAGAAAACTGTTGTTTGGGACAAAAACGTAATTGAAATTGAGGCAGAAATTCTAGAAGCAGATGCATAGAATGAAAAACTAACAGAGTCATTGTGAAAGCTTTTCAATGATGAATTTCAATGCACCAATGCTAACCATACATCTTCAGGAACCACACTATTGTACACGATAAAAATTCTTACTAAACAGGATCAAAGAAAATTGCATTTCAAGTACATCATAACTATAGACTCAGTTGGACAAATTTCAATTTCTTTCAAACTAAGCTCCAAATGCTTTCAATGCTGCACTGTAAATAAAGGAATCCTAAAGAATAAAACACACCGAGCATAAAATTCAAACGTCAAACTAATCATTAGCGTAGGTTACCTAAATTTTGCACAACACTATTTATTTTTGACCGATATTCCTAAATCAGGAGAAACGCAAACAACAATTGACTTTTTGGAATTTGCCTTTGCATTTATTCTGTAAAACGACCTCATAAACTACGAAAATTACATCATAGGACCATGAAAATCGCTGCAGTAATTGCTAACCGACCCAAGTGACCCTAATAGTTTCAAAAATAACGTCCAACCTCGAATAAAAACCCCAAACTCCATAAAAACCATCTCGCATATGCTTAAATACATAAACATCGAGCTAGGGGCAATATAAGAAAATGAGCGCGAAGCCTTAATATGAAATTTTCATAAACAAAACCAGATGGAGCCTGTAATTTCTCTTAAGCCTTATTCATTCTCTCATCGGTTTTAAAGATTGGTGATAATTGTCAAATTTTCAGTTTTTGCCAGTTGGTTACTTCAATTTGATTTATTCATGCTGTTTTATCGGTAAGGTATCAAAATTGGTAAGTAATTGAGCGTTTTAAGGTACATATTAGCAGTTTTAATGAAATCTTTGAGGTTTTTTCCGTTTAGTGTAAATTTAGTCAAGTTTAACTGATAAATAACATTTAAGCCTGCAGTAAGATCATTTTACGATAACTAATCATTGTGTGACCACATTGTTTTATATTTTTTTCAGATTTTCATCGATTTCGAGTAGCTTTCAAAGATTAGAGCGATCCCGTTTGGTGAATCGGTAGTGTAGGACTATTCTCCAACCACCTGCTGTTATACAAAAGTTTCCTTGTCTATTGTGATTCAATATCAAAGCCGGTAAGTCTTTTTCTTTGAAAACTACAATTAATATGTACTACACATACAATAGCGTTTGGACCATGGGTCTTAAACCTTTCATGGCACGGTGGCACCACCAGGAGAACACTTGAGGCTCTCATATCCTGCCCATGTTAAAGGTTTAACATTAGTAAATGGGAGTACACCGACGGTGCCCCTATCCTGTCTATGTTAAAATGCCAAGAGAACACTTGCAAGGTATAAGACCCATGGTTTGGACTTGCTCTTAAGAATAGCTTCCGCAGTCCTTTGCACTTTCGGTAATACAATGCAACAATTTCTTTTAGTGATTAGACCTCAAAGTCTTCATTAGCAAAATAAAACGTTTTAATCGTAATTTTAATAGTTTAAACATTACACTGCAATGTGTAGTAGCATTTTGCAATTTAAATGTAAAAAGAAAGTAGTGGTCTCTTAAATTTCGTACCACCATACCTTATTCCACCAGTTTAGAGTATTCTACACAAAAACAATAGATCTATTTCAGACTTTATCTTCCACAGCAAAGAATTGTAATTGCATTTAACAACAGCATCATAGTTAAGTGTTACCAAATCGTTTGATAGAATTCTGAAACCGTTTCTATTTGTTTAGTTTATTAGAAATCGTTGAAGAAGGTTTAAAGGAAGTGCTGCCTTCAACATGGCTACTCAAATTGAAGTGGTGGATTTGACCATGGATGAAGAATCTCAATCTGAGGAGTTTTACGACGCTGAAGGCGATACTCAATTTTTCACACCTCCAGAGGAACCAACGAGTAACGTAATTGAGTATCAACCTGTCAAAAAGCAAATTAGTTATCTTCCTGCCCCACCACCTTGTAAAGATTCAGATTTTGAAAATCCATGGGAAATGGTCTGCGAATTTTATGGAGAAAAGAAGATGCCAAGCAGCTCAAAGAAGACCAGTCAAAATGTAGCTGAAGATGAGGGATTCTTTGAGGCTAAACTCATCTCTAAAGAGGAAACCAAACAAGGTAACCACAGTTAATTGTGAACAAAAGCACCGAAAACTAAAACCTAAAGAAACTCACGTAGCTGAAAGCGTTTAACTTTGTCAGACTGTTTGAGATTGCAATCGTAAGCACAAATAAAGCATAATCAAGGCAATTACTTGTGCCAAAAAGGTCACCAGATTTAGAGCTCGGTTCAATTCAATTCAAGAATTTTCAATTCCAATTCAATTCAAGACTTGAATTGAACGAATTCCTTTCAATTCAATTCAAACTTGAGTTTCATTCAATTCAATTCAAATTTATGAATTGAATTGAAAGTTTCAATTCAAACCATCAGATTCATATATGACACCGCCTATAAGATTACATGGTGAACAATAATGAATGTTTTACAGAGCACTATATACTATGTTTAACTACTTACAAAGATTACGCATTTTATAAGCTATAGCACAATCCATAAGTTTCATTCAGAGTAATAACGAAATATATACCGTTGGAATGAACTTAATGACCTGCAAGAAAAGGAATAGATGTTTTTTTACTATTATCGCGGAAGTAAACTAATAGCAAAAAATTGCTGGATATTTTATATATATAAGCTGGCTATTATGGATTGAATTTAAGCAGGAATGAGCTGCTAATGTAGCTAAAATAAAGCATACTTTCAAATACAACCTTACATTTGTAACTTGAATATTACTAGCTGATTTAAAATCCATAGAATCTTGTAATCTGTAGAATCAGTCATAAATTAATGTAAAATCCAGACAGTCCATAAACATATTCTAGGAAATTTCCGTAATTTTATATGGTTGGAATCAGAATTTCCAGTAATTTTTCCTTATAATTTTGAATTGATTTGAATTGCAATTCGGGCGTTTCAATTCAATTCCTTTCACAGCCTTTTTCAATACAATTCAATTCAATTCATAAGGTTTTCAATTCAATTCATTCAGCATGTATTGAATTGGATTTAATTGAATTGAATTGAAAAATTTTCCATTCAGGTTGAATTGAACCGAGCTCTAACCCGATTTGTGTTTCATGCGTGCTCAAATTCAAAATATCATTCGATTTCTCTGATTATACGTATTTATAAATAGTTTGAATCAAATGGGTACTAAAGTCTTCACTGAAACTTACAAATACGCAGAGTTTTAGTCTCACAATAAACTTACAAATACGTAAATACGTAGAGTTTTAGTCTCACAAATTAGAAGAATCATATATCAGCGATTTTAATGCAATACTTAATTTGATTACAATAAATGCTGATTGTTAATACGTTCAAATTCATTGAGGAATCAAAGCCCATGCGTTCAGCTACGTTTTGAATTAGAATTAAGTGGGTTTTATTCTAATTAGTTATTTCTTTTGATTTAAATTTACAGGTGGTTCTCAAATACGGATCGAAAATCAAGTTGAACAACATGTTGGCAAAATTGCGCTCAACTCAGGCACTTTTCCATGCCTAAAATTTTGTTTGACGTGTCAGTACCTAACACATAACAATGTGATTACTGGTTCGAAGCGTAAATTCATTATCAAAGATAGGTTCACATGTGACACTAGGTGTATTATCTATGCGATCGTATGCAATCAATGCCAGAAAATCTACGTAGGACATACCTCACGAAAACTCAAAACTCGTTTTAGCGAACACTATGAAGATGTTGAAAAGAATTTGCGAGATAACGAATTTGTACGACATTTTCGTAACGTGCACACTTTGCATGATATGAGAGTTACTTGCTTAATGCATGCACCATCTAACTACGAAGACCGACTTAACAGAGAATCCCAGCTGATCAAACATTTGGATACCCTGTATCCTAAAGGGCTAAACTCTATTAGAGAACAAACATATCATAGTTATAACGCACGATAATTACTTATTTTGTTTATAAGGTTCGTTACTCGTTATTTCTTGGAGGTGGAAAGAATAGAAATTAGGACAATTTTGGAATAATTTAGTAAGTCACTTGGAGTAATGTTGCAGTGAAAATGTAGTGAATGCTCATAGGTGTTTGAGATAAAAGTAATTATAGTTATCCAAGTATATAAACGTATTTTATAGATAAACAAGTTAAACGTTAGAATATTAAAAAATTATGTGACCTGTATATTGTGAGAGTAATAGATTAGTAGTAGTAGAATGCTCAGGATTTTCTTGCCCATATTTCAATATCTGACTTTGTAGCTCAAGTGGTAGAGTGCAAGGAGCCTAACGCTGATGTGCTGGGTTCGATACCAACCTAAGTCACTAAACTTTTGTCTTTCCTTTCTTATATATAAAAATCTCAAAGGCTTACTCCTCACAAAAATGGCGAGCAGATTGAGATAAGATCACAGATCACTCGTCTCTATTTTTGTATTTGTTATTCGGTATTTCGTGAGATGGCAGTAAGGCCCATCGTGGCAGTAAGTCCATGGTGGTTGTTCTATTATGTAAGTTGTTATAGGTTAAGTTGCTTGTCGGGACGTACAACCTAAAGGAACGAGTCTGTGAGATTAATAGAACAGTAGTAGTAGTATGATCAGGATTCCTGGCTTGTTGTTCCCTAAGCGTCTTGGTAGCTGAAGTGGTAGAATGCAAGGGGCCTAACCCAGATGTGCTGGGTTCGATACCAGCCTAAGTCACTAAACTTTTGTCTTTCCTTTCTTATATATAAAACTCTCAGAGGCCTGCTCTTACAATATAAACAAATGATGGAGCAAATAGGGGATGTATAGGGATAGGATATTTAGCGGTTGCAGTTATAAAGTTTTGAGAGGGCTTTAATACCTTTTTGCGACGCCTATTGTATTAATATAGTATAGTAAAAATCAATAAAATGTTAGTTTATAAGAGGAAAGCGAAAAAAATGAATAATAGAGGATAAGTAAATTATATGCATTTGTGTAGATGGTGTGAATAATTTTATTATGAATTGATTGGTTTGTCTAATAAATATTGATGTACCTATATACTTGCAACAAAATCTAGTTTTTATTACAAATAACAACTCAAAATAATGCCTTTTAAAGTCATTTGAATCGTAGCATAACATCTAATCATATACCACACTAACTTTCTCTTTGATTACTTTACAGTTCTTAGCCACTTCATACGTTTCTCTGTGCAAAGCCACCTTTACCTTTTCATTTATTTCCAAGTCGTTTTTGGAGAACGAATTTCTACTTTTCAGATTCATAGATATCCGTTTCATAGAAAAAATTCCTTTTCCAATTCCTACATTATTTTCCTTATCGAGCTTATAAACTTTTGCACCTTATCCAAAGCTTTTATTCCATTCATAACTAACACCATTGCTCAGTTTGACATTTTAAATTTGCTTTTAAAACACTGTTATCCAACATCCACACAAAGCTCACACGAGGCTTCGTTTAACGAAAACAAAATTTAAATGAATTACCACTTTTTTCATTGCGACCATAATATCAGTGATGGTGTATTTGAGCAAACTCAAAACTATAGAGGAAGAAGTCTGACAAAAATAAGGTTGATTAAATTAGCTCATGGCAAAATCAAGAGATACATAATATTTAAAGTGTATATGTACGAAGCAAATCCGAACTCCTGACTTAGAATCCTGGAAAAAAATTTGGAATTCCCCCAATCATTTGTATTCATTACTTTACATTTTGTCTTGTAAAGCGGACAGGTCACATTAACACAACTATTCAAACTAATGCAAATTGAACAGCCCATTTAGTACTAAAATGTTCAGAATTAACTGAAAGTGCACTTTAACCGCTTGTGTAGTTTTATTTGTTTTTTACTACGCATTTAAAAATTGCTTTGTATTAGCTTTCGAATGATATAATACAAGCCATGTTGGCCATTCGAAAGACGTAATGCTGAACTTTGACCCTTTTCGGAAGTTGTGATTTAATATTAAAATGCAGTTTTAAAAACTGCTTTGTATTAGCTTTCGAATGATATAATACAAGCCAGGTTGGCCATTCGAAAGACGTATGCTGAACTTTGACCCTTTTCGGAAGTTGTGATTTAATATTAAAATGCAGTTTTAAAAACTGCTTTGTATTAGCTTTCGAATGATATAATACAAGCCAGGTTGGCCATTCGAAAGACGTAATGCTGAACTTTGACCATTTTCGGAAGTTGTGATTTAATATTAAAATGCAGTTTTAAAAACTGCTTTGTATTAGCTTTAGCATGATATAATACAAGCCAGGTTGGCCATTCGAAAAACGTAATCACATTTTTGCACAATCTAACACGAAAGATAACCCCTCTCTTTTTAGCGCATCGAATATCTAACCGACTCCATTTCCCTATTTTATGACACCAAGCGCCCAAATGAATACCTTATTCATTTTTTAAAGATGCAACAGCTAAAATATCATCTTGTATATGTTTCTACGCATAAACTTTAACCAGGGGCATATTGAAAAATGTGCCGCGAGATACAAACAAGGAATTTTCATAAACAAAAACCAAGATGGATCAGGAAATGCTTGTTTTCTGTCATTCGTTCACAAACTCGTTTGTGAGATTGCAGCTTTTTCGAAAATTTAAAGAGTTTGCAGTTTTGACAGTCATACAAGTTTTAATTGTGTTCTTTAATCGAAAAGGTGTTCAATTTGGTAAGCAACTATGCATTTTTAGGTATTTTTAAGCGGTTTTAATACAAATCTTAGTTTTCCATTAAGCCATCACATTTCAATGTTCTAATAACTGATTACTTACGATAAGACGTTAAGTTAGGTACTGTTTAACTGAAAACTGATTATAAAACTAATTGGTATTATCTTTTTTACAGTTTTAAAACAATTACCTGAGCAGGGGACGTCCGTTCCGGAAAACCGTTGATTAAAGATCAATTTCGTCCATTTTGAGGAACTTTGGCAGGATCTGTTTGGATTATTCTTCGATTTTAAATTGGTAAGTAAAGGTGGTACGTAATGTGTATTGTTTAATTGTAATTTAAAGTAGGCCTACACCTCAGGGTAAATTTTTTTTCGGACACGGCAAGGTTTTAGTAAGCCATGTAAATGGGTAGCCCGACGCCAATTCGTTCATAGCATAAATCCAGCACCAGTAAGTTCAGCTTAGTATCAACCTGGTTAAATTAATCGTAATCAACTTGCAATAATACAATAGCGTAACATTGTGTGCATTTTAATAGTTCTAGCATCGATTTCACGTTATCAAATAGTTATTGGTGATTTGGATTATCAAAATATGTCAAGTTAAGGAGGAAAATAAATGATGTAGGAGTAATTGGATAATTCAGTTTCATTCAGTTTCATTAGTGGCACAAGAAAGGAGTTTAGGAACATTGGAGCTTACAATTATATAACCTAGTTTGAAGTTTGAAGTTTGAAGTTTGAAGTTCGAAGAAGCTTGCAAGTAAAATGCAAATGTCCATCATTAGATAGATCAAATAGATTTGCTTTTCCATTACTGGCTACCATAAAAAATGCTTATGATATGGAAATGCGTATAGTTTTTGAGCATTTACGTTCAACTCCTACCAATCTCCTTCTCCACAAATTTAATCTAATTTTAACCCCCATTGTCTTACCACATTTTCTTAATAATCGTATAGACACGCACTAAAAGATTTATATTCATTCCATATCAATTTATATAAGCTTTTTTCTTATACCTTATTGGATTTATTCTTCAGATTTGTGTGATCATTCCTATACTTCGTGGTTTCTTCCGTTCGTGATACCTTGTGTACTTTCCCGTCAAATTAAGTCCGTCAGTGCTTAGCTCAGCCGCAGTTTTGCGTAATTCCCTTGTGGTTGCAGGAAATCTCAAATTCTTTGAAACAAACGATCATACCGTAAGTATATTATTAACTATCTAAACCATTTGTAGTAATGAAAAGCTTTGTAAAATAACACATGAGTAAAATGACTCAGCTTTCGTTGCAAAAGTTTTCGCTTTCAATCGATCAGATAAACTGTATTATTTGATTCTTTCCTTGTTTGATTCTTTGATTCTTTGATTCTTTAAAAGAGTAAAACACAAAAAAGACGGCCGACACAACTTTACAAAGTATAAACGATTGTAAAACGGTTTGCAACTTTATAAAAAACGTTAAAATGTACAGTATTTAGCTATAAAATGCAAGCTAAACTAGACAACCTCAGAAATAATAAAGCCATGCCGAGAATAGGTATAAACTTTTAAAAAATTCACAAAACTCAACAACCTGCGATTTAATCATTAAACAGTCATTTTAAGTTCCGCAGAACGCGATGGGGCAATGCGAGTCAAAAATAATACATGGATTTAGCGGCATGTAAAAATTTACACAATTGCGTGAAAACTCTTAACCATGATTGTACCTGTTCACGCTTTGACTTTTGAGAACTTTTACATATCCTTTTTTGACGTACTTTGTGAAGAAAAAAGCTGGGAAAGTATTGTATCACGTCTCTTAAAGTTTGCAAGTGTGTATAAAAGTCGATTAGAGCATCTTACTATCAAGTATTTACATTATACAGACTTTCGATTGGTTTTTATATATTTCAGTTGACGGTTTACGGTATATCAAGTGACAATCGTGTTTAAAGTCGTAACTGGAGTACACTTTGGTAAGTTAAAATCATTTTTCAGTACCATTTATGTCTTGTTAAGAACAATTTCTAATGTTATTGAGATAATTAGATTTTTACCGCTTATTTATTTACAGAAACTACAAAGCAATGGCTCAGCCAGGTCTTGGCGTAGCTGCTGAAGAAGCGCAGAATGTCGTAGAGCAAGCCTTGTCAGAGCTGGAACAATGCCAGCTGGAACTGGAAAAAGTGAACGACGAGTTCAAAACGGCAGTGCGAAAAATAAAACAAAGTACTGCAGCCGCTCAGAAAGTTATTTTCGAAAAGAGGGCAGAAGCAATTGAGAACATTCCGCGCTTCTGGTGTACTGTTTTCTTTAAACATCCTAAGATCAAACGGCTACTTGAAGACGATGAAAGCGAAGCTTTTTATATGCTCGAAAAATTGGAAATAGAAAATTATGAAGAAGGGTGGTTACTGCGACTAACGTTTGCAGAAAACTTGATTTTTGCCAACCGATTACTGATCAAACGCTTCGAATGTCTTCCAAATTGTAAGTAGAGTACAACTTTAAGTGAATAGTAATAAAACGCATACCATAATATTGACTTGAAAGTGCGTTTTTAATCATTTTTAATCGTTTCACAGCGGAACCACGGAGCTTTAGCACTAAGATTATCTGGCTAGAAGATTTGGCACTAAGACAGGCTACGACAATGGCAGCTCGCAGACTTGCAGGATATAAAGAAATCCGGACGTTTTTTTATTGGTTTGAAGATAATTTGAACCCTGCGGACGACTATATTGCAAAAGCAATTAAAGACGAGATGTGGCTTGACCCATTCAAGTATTATGCATTAAAGGAGTCTCAGATGGGAGCTATCGGTGATCAAGCCAACGAAGGGGAAGGATTTGAAGGGATTCAAGACAATGCTGGAGTAGCTCAAGGAAATGAAATGTACTTTGGAGGTGGCCAGGAGCAGGAAAACCTTGGGATAGGGGGTCACGGGGATCAAGCGGGAGGTGCTTTAGGAATCGAGCAGGCAAATGAAGAAGCAATGGGTCACGAAGATGCGATTCAAGGTCATCTAGATCCAAATGCCGGATTCAATGATGAGTACTAATTCGATGGGGATGAAGATTATTAGATTAACGGTGAGATAAATTAAATGTCTGATTTCAGTAATAATGACTTTTTACACTATGGTATTAAGATTTTTGAGCATTCAAGTGACGATGCATTGTAGTAAAAAAATTTAAGTTTGTTTGTCTATTGATAAGTCTAAATATTGCTTTGTATCGATAAATGTTTTTAGTTTAAAGTAATAAAGTAAATATAAAAATCTAAATACATCGTTTAAATTCCTTTTATGCTAATTATTGTAATATTTTATGTCTCAATTCATCACTGTATTATATTGGAGCGAATGAAATGATTTTGTTCATCGTTTGGGTCAATACCTGGCGTCACTAGTGGATTTATTTTTAAATTCATAAAAAATCACACCCCTTCACTGTGCAGTGCATTGAAATTTGTTTTCAAAACATTCATATTAATTAGGTTCTATTTATAAAACTGCATTCAAAAAAATTCTTAAAAATCACACCCCTTCACTATGCAGTGCATTGAAATTTTTTTTCAAAAAATTCATATTAATTCGATTCTACCTCATAAAACTGCAATTTTCAAAACAATTATTTAAAATCACACCCCTTCATTATACAGTGCATTGAA
The DNA here is from genome assembly GCA_034697805.1 of Orchesella bifasciata. Classification (NCBI taxonomy): domain Eukaryota; kingdom Metazoa; phylum Arthropoda; class Collembola; order Entomobryomorpha; family Orchesellidae; genus Orchesella; species Orchesella bifasciata. The sequence goes on from JAQGAP010000189.1 coordinate 25,812, forward strand.
ACATTTTTTCAAACCATTCATATTATTTAAATTCTACGACACAAAATTTTTCGCAAAGGATCTTATTCGTATTGTTGTAGTTTAATTGCCAATTTTAATGTGAAACTACGGATATTTATGAATGGGACCAATGAAAAATATGTCAGTTTAATTTCAGTTTACAAGTACAATTTCAGCTTAACCTCAGTTTTCAAACATTAGGCCAGTTTAACATCAGTTTTCAAACAATACTTCAGTTCAACTTCAGTCTTTGAATATTATTGCATTTTAACTTCAGTCTTTGAATATTATTGCATTTTAACTTCAGTCTTTGAATATTATTGCAGTTCTACTTCAGTTCAACTTCAGTCTTTGAATATTATTGCATTTTAACTTCAGTCTTTGAATATTATTGCATTTTAAATTCAGTCTTTGAATATTATTGCATTTTAACTTCAGTCTTTGAATATTATTGCAGTTCTACTTCAGTTCAACTTCAGTCTTTGAATATTATTGCATTTTAACTTCAGTCTTTGAATATTATTGCATTTTAAATTCAGTCTTTGAATATTATTGCATTTTAACTTCAGTCTTTAAATATTATTGCAGTTCTACTTCAGTTCAACTTCAGTCTATGAATATTTTTGCAGTTCTACTTCAGTTTAACTTGATTTTCAAACAATACTTCAATTCAAGTAGGCAGAGACAGCTTTTGCAGGGCCGATTTTGTTGACGTCTTTTCTGTAGAAAGTTCTTGAAAGGATAGTAGATTGGGATAGCAAACCACCTGCTGGAACCGGTCAAAACTGTGGAACGACTCCTGTTTAACAACCAAAACGCTTATTTGAGAAGAGTATCTACGGATTCTGTTCTGCATAGGTTAATAGGAGGGATATACAAAACCCTGAATTCTTAGTATGAGAATAATAACTAAACTCTAGATTTATACTACATAGCATAGCCTTATGTGTATGTATATGAGCATGTTCAATGCAACGATAATATTAGCAGCATATGATATGATGACAATGTATTGATGAGCATTGATTGATTGAGGTGCAGATGCACCATTTGTATGATATGTATTGGTATGGTTTGGTATATCACGGTGGAATACTTGATTAAATTTTTAGTCTCTCAACTACACTCAAACCTTTTGCACCTTCCAGAGTTCCATTGATTTCTAATAAGATCTCCGGCAATATTTCATCTCATATGGTAGCAGAGCGTCTGTATTTTGTTAGAAAATCAGTGCAGCATTTTTTTGATAGCGTCGGTTTCAAGCTTACGGAAAGCCATGTTCCGGCATCCAAGCCTAGCCTTAGGTAGAGCGAAAAAGAGTGTGTGCGGATTTTAATCCTTTTTTTGCGAGAGACTCAAGAAAAGACAGTTACAGAGCTTAAACCTTTAAGCAATAAACATTAATTTTTATGGCGTGCATTTTATTGCACATATTATCCAGCAAAGCTGTTTCTTCGAGTGAGCTGTGATAAACTGAGTGAACTGTGTTAAACTTAGTGCACGTAGTACACACTGATACCAAAAGAGCATGTGTTAATCTGAAAGTGATAAAAGTGACAATTGAACTACTTTTGAAGGATTTTTTGTGGATATTTTTACGGCGTTCTTATTGACTAGATTAGACAGAGCAAAAGTGATTAGAACTGTAAAGGTGAGTGCAAGAGTGCTAAAGTGCGTGTATTTTCGTTCCTCTTTTTCCTATCATTATGCCAAAAGATCTTGACATATCAGCCGTCGTTCGTCTCGACGAGGACAACTATGAGCAGTGGAGGTTTCAATTAACTCTACTACTGCCAGCCGCGGATCTGTGGAATGTGGTGGATGGTACTGAACCAAAACCACCTACGACTTCAAGGCTAAAGAAAGAGGAGCTGGAGATGCGATAAAAAGATGCACAAGCCGCATCTTCATCAGCAGCATTTAACGCTAACTTTGGAGGGAAGAATGACAAAGATGCCAACCGTGCGAAGCCGCACAATGGAAACCGCAACAACAGTGGGCAACCAAGCAACTCTGGTAATGGCGCTCAACAAGGGCAAGGAACCAGCAACCAAGGTAATCAACCAAGCTTTCCACAAGGCAGAAATGGCGGTAGAAGACCACTAGGGAAGCAACGCGTTGCGGAGATCAAGTTGACATCAAAATGCAAGAACTGTCAAAAAGTAGGACACTGGTGGGGGGAATGCCCGAACCCCTCAACCCGACGAGATGGGAGAAGCAACAACTCTTCATCAAACAACGATGGGAGCGGCAACACAAGCCAAGCCAACACTTCTCATAATGGAAAACAAGCTGGTGCTTTCTTGGCTATGAGAAATGAAGCGAGTCTGTATGATTCTTGGATCAGTGATTCAGGAGCATCAATGCATATAACCGGTCAAGATGACTGGTTTCCAGATTTCAAGCGGTATGACTCACCGCGAAGCGTTTGTCTTGTTGACAAGAAACAAGTGCAAGCAACTGGATCTGGGACAGTGAAGCTAGAACAGCTTCAAGATGATAATACATGGGGCGTACGCACAATCAGCAATGTGTTGTACATACCAGGAGCTGTAAACCTCTTCTCGGAAGAAGTTTTGGCACAGAAAGGATACACCATCGTGCGGAACAGAAGTGGTGCATTCTACTATGATCAAGATAACAACCCTGGACCAGTAGCCAATTACAATGGAAATGTGTACATCATGCGTTTTCGGCCCCTAAAACAACATGCCTATGTTGTAGCGAGTAAGTTATGGCATTCAAGACTTGCTCATATTAATATGGAGTACATAAAGAAGACAGTGAAGGCGGATGCAGCAACTGGCATCCAAATGAATGAGCTTGACGGCTCATATGATTGTGACGACTGCCACTATGGAAAGGAACGGAGGCTCCCATTCCCTCGAATAGAGAATAGGACGCCATGCATGCCCGGGGAAATCCTACATGCTGACCTTTCAGGTAAGATGCCTATTGCATCTTTGGGTGGAGCTGAGTGCTGGTCAACAAAGATGTTACTAAAAACTCCGAATTTTCTCAAGAACTGTAGTTATGGGGACATAAGACTTGCAGTTTTGAAGTCCCGTTTTCGCACAAAAAATCAACAAATTTCAAAAACAAAAACAAACGGGTGTCCCAAAATTTTGTGTTCTTTCTAATAAAGAAAGAATTAGATCTCTAGCTAACGTTGTTTTTGAGTTACACGGGATTTGTTGAAGTAACCAATTTCAACACTTTCATCTCCAAACTCCGCCCAGGGTGAGAGTAGGGGACTAAAAATTGGCGTGTGCACACAACTTACCAGGTAGTATATTTGACCCAAAAAATTGAAAATCCAAGGCATAGTTGGAAATACCTTAAAGGTTCTCAAAATATTTACTCATATTCCATATCCCAGTACCATTCTTCATACATTGCCATTTCTACAGTATACCGGCATCACTGCATATTTCCTCATACTTATAATCTCCCGTCATAAATCTTCATAAATTTTCATACCTAGCATCATTCTTCATATACCTTCATTATTCCTCATATACCTTCATTATTCCTCATATACCTTCATTATTCTTCATACCATCTTACATATACCAGCATATTCCTACATAATTCCCCATATCCAACTCCAACCAATCTCAAATCATCATACCCATTACAAATCATCACCTTTCATCTTAAACCATCTTCTATCATCATTTTTCTCTTTCCAATCATATTTTCTCCATTCTAACAAATTATCTCCCCAAAAAGCGTCTTCGTGAATCCACCATGGATCATGACATGATGCTGCATCAAATCAGGCAATGGCCGGGTGTCGTGCCAGACATTGTGATTGGGTTTCCAAATGGAACCAAAAAAGCAATTTGGCGCACCCGGTCTGGTGGTGTATTAGACGACCGAATCCGTGTTGCCGACAAGCGTTCCTTAATGGAATTAATTAAGGCCAATTGGACCCAAATTGGCCAACATACCATCGCCATGATTCCAGTCTGGTCATTCACGGGAGAATTCCCTGAAATCGACCAGAGAACTGGAATGGCAAGGCCCTGGGACTGTCACATGTGCGTTGCCGTATTTTTCAAGGCATGTGACAGTACCTCAGTTGGCCAAATTTACTTTTTTGACCCAATTCAGGCGGTCTACAAAGATCCCAACGATTGGAGCACTAATTTTGCCAAAATTTTTGAGGAGTTCGTAGCTCCACCGAAATATGCGACCTATGGAATGCAAGTTCCGGGAGATGGAACTTGCATTCCACGTTGCATCAATTTTATGGGTACAATGGGAGCTCCAGGAAATTTGGACAACCTCGTGACTTTTCCCATTACCTACATGAAACATCCTTACCGACCCTAATGACCCCAAACCCTTAAATTAACCCCTTTCCAATATTTTCATTTATTCCTTTCTCCATCTTTCCTAACTTCTACTCTTCTTTTCTTCTTTTCTTTCTTTCCTATTGGGCCAGGATGATAGTACCTTCCCGCGGTCTGGCCCGTCAACTCATGACATGGTTAACATGTCATGAGGCTAAACTATCAAATTTAAATTCACATAAAAATTTTCTTTAAGTAAAAAAATCTAAAAATTTTAACCTCAAAAATTTTAACTATTTTTGATGAAATATTTTACAACGACCTTTCTGTTAAAAACCCTTCCAAAACGACCCTTAGTAGCCCAAAGGGAAATGTAAACAAGCAAAGAAAGACCTACGACGTGCAAAACGAAAATGTAAAAAGCATAGATACACCGAACTAAGTAGCAATGCATGCGAAACAGCTATAAAGTTCTTTGACGACAATGGGACGAAGGAAAGTACAGACAATTCCTAAAAACTTGGGAATTAAAAATTTAACTATAGTAAAAGATGTTGAGGGTGCTCTGGCACTTTTCGACTGAACTGTTGAAGTTTCTCTTGATTTCGAACGCACTTTTAACAAAATTTCATACAAAGAAAAATTGAAGGCTCTGGAAACAATAGGGCTGCTGGAAGTGTTTCTTAAACTGAGTCGCGCCACCTTGAGTAGCAGAAAGGATATATCTCCAGTCAAGAACAATAAAGTATTAATTGAGGTCGTCGACGCTGGGAGTCCCCAGGGAGGTATTTTATCGCCCTTTCTGTGGGACTGCGTAGTCGATGAACTATTGGTCATCATTCGTAGAAATGCAGAAACCTATTAAATCAAAGAGTTGCTGATGACGTTGGTCTTCTGCAACGTCAAACATCAAACATCTTGCTGATATGCTTACTGCCATCCAAAATACTTTAGATTTAGTAAGGAGACGGTACACTTCAGTCACCTTTAACATGGTATTTCATGATTCGTCTGATAAAAGAATGCTTTCAAGCGTTAACTTCTTTGGCCACATGTCACAAGTAAGAATTTGTATGAATTGCTGACAATCTTCCAATTCTTTGGTAATAAGCTGCCCGACGAGTGAGCTGAAGAATCCTCGGGAGTCACTGTACTCGGACCAGAGTCTATTGGTCCGATAGCAATGCACCATTAATTTTAAGGCGTTTGTCCTTCATATCTGGTTTATAGCTTTGTAATTACGGCTTCAGCAAACCAAGCAACTCATCACAAATCTGTTGGTGAGATTAAGAAAATATATTTTGTTTGAGCCGATCTAGTCTGCGATTATTTACTCAGGTAATGACGTTCCACTCTAACTTGTCGGGAAAAAGTCAGTGATTTCTATCAGATCTGTGAAGGAGAAACTCAAACAAAGTGTACCCTTTATTGCAAAGCGTGTTAGAAATTTGGAATTAAGATAAGATGTGCCAGAGACGGCCACAATCCTTTAGTGTATAGGACGTTCGAGTCATTTCGCCTTGATCAATGTCCTCGTAAATTTGATCAATAAAAGATGATAGAGCATGCGTAGTTGAAAGGTTTTCCTAAATCCCAATTGTTTCGGACTAAGTTCTTATCCGTTCATTGACGGTGTAAACATTTATGCTGTATTTTTGTTTATATTATTATTATTATTTCTTGAATAGCAATTCGTCTTGTAGCATTAGGAGATTTTGGACTTTTACCTTTGGGTACAGGCACAACTCAAGCACATTTAATTATTTTAGGAACAGTTTCCGTGGATATAAATTTCTTAAACAATTTAAAACATTTTTGTTTCAGAAGAGTATATCAACGTATTTATTTATGTGCGTCGTAAATTGAAATCCCCGAATAAAACAAATTTGTGGTTCAAGTTGCAGAGATGAGAAATTTGAATTGAAAAGGCCTTGTTGTCTGATTCTAAAGTAACTTGATCATATTGAGTGTATCGGTTTACACAACAGAGTGTAATGCTTTTCAGGAATTTGTTCTGTATTTTAATAATAGTGCTTCAATACTTTTTTAAATTTCATTTCATATTTACATTCTCAATGTTTTAAACGGTCAGAAATTAAGATATCTATGACTCTCTCTCTTTTTTCGGTGATGCATTTCCTGATCAAACTAAAGCCTCTAATTCGTAAGATACTCAATAGGCGATTGAATTATACTTAAGGCCAATTTAGCCGGTTATCCGCTCTAGTTATATAAGTTCAACAACTGATACAGAAGTACTCAGCTGGCACAACGAACAAAACGAGTTATAACATCGTCATCGACGGAAAACAAAGAAGAAAATACAAGTTGCAAACGAGCAAGGTCAGACGATTAAGCGCCTATAGAACCATCTGAACCCGAAATGACTGGTCTATACACGGGGTTAGCTGCAATGGAATCAACAGCTCCAACAGGAACGAAACGATCTTTTCCGTAAGTAAAAGGTTATCAATAAATCACCTGCTTTACTTGAATGCCAATCTTCCCGATAGCAGAATGAATGTTACCACTTGAGAGAAAATTAGAATGAGAAAAATGAACAGCTTCTTTATAAGTAACCCCAATTTGTTCCCGAGTTGTAGCTTTTCCAGATGCAATATAATGTAGCATTGCTTTTTCATCATCCGCATCCACAAGTTTTCCAGCAGTTTCCATATTTGTGCCTGGTCCAAGATAATTATGACTAGGAAAATGAGCCGCACCACTAGAAAGTACACCTTAACTGCAACTCCTGCGCCTACAGCTCCAATAACAATTACCAGAGCTTATAAAGCAGCTGTTGTCGTACATTCCGCAGTACTTCCAATAGCACTTGCACTGAAAGCAGAAAAAGTACCACCAGCAGAGCAAAACATGGAGCTGCTTGCATTTGTTTCACTTAACAATAGCGTAAATTCGTCGTCTGTTTCAGCAATATCAATATTAGTTTCCTGAAATGGTTCAAAAAATCTGCAACATGTTAGTATTGCTGAGTGGTTTTAGGATTGTAAGGGACACGTAAAATATCTGTACTGTACTGCTAAAAATTTAATACTTGCAACCTCGCTTACTTGGTGCTTGTTTGTCCCCTGGACGACTACATATGCGATAAACGAATACATATGCGACAAACGACATAATACATAATAGTTGGATATTCATACGAATCTGGTTGGATACCAACCTAGCTTTACAATTTTCATAACATATGACACATGGCACCAAACTGCTGATAGTTTAAGCATGTTTAAATTTGAATTTTCTAAAGAGTTGTTTAGCCCAATGTTAATTAACATTGGTTTCCAAACCAGGCCATCGTGGAGGCACAACTCATCTGGTTCTTAATTTATTTATTTATTATTTATTTTCATTTTTTGGGGAGTTTTTGTATTTTAAATTTTTTCTAGTAATCTTTTTATCGTTTTATATTTTTTGTAGTAATTCATTTTATTGGTTTTATGATTTTTATAGTAGGATTTTTTGTTTTTTGTATACTTTCATAACTAAATTAAACTGCATTCAAAACAGATTGGTAAAAAGTTACCAATGATGCAGTAAAGGCCTCTTGCCCAATCTTCCGAAGATCGCAAACTGCATGTACAGGCGTATTCGTGAGTTCCCGAATGCAAAACAAAACCCAAATGAGACATGAATCTTCTATCGGCATGATACGACTAGTCACAAAATACCGACGCCTCATATTCTGCAGTGCAAATTCACTTTTCAAATGCTGTATCATTTGTTTATAAGCTTGATTATTCGGGTTTCCATTGGGAGTATTTATGGTGTCATAAATAATACTTAAATTATTCCCAAGCTCTAACGAAATCAGAGAAACATGCTCGATGAAAGGAGACCTTCTCTGAACTGCATTTTCACCAGCGTGATCCCTGAACTCACCGAATAACCACCCAACAAAAACAAAGATTCTAGACAAATCTTGAAAATACGGCATAATAGCCTCTTGCAAATTGAATGATGGTGAGTATCCTATATCAATAGAGCCAAGAAATCTCCCTCCTACTGTAATCTTCGCCCAAGCATCCACAATAATAAGACAGTCGTCCTTCCTGTACATAAACTCCAACCTGTCCACAGCCGCGTATCCAATAGAGCGAAGATATTTCCCGATGCTTGTCCATCTCACAGTCGATACTAGGGCTCCTGCAACAGCCATTTTTCTTTATATTTAGTAAAAGGACTAGTTTTTATAAAAACTCAAAATCAATTTTACTTAAAAATCACTCGAATAACTTTTCTCAAATAACAAAATTATTTCTTGCCAAGAAAACACACGCACTAGTCTGGGGGGAAACAGACTATAAACACACGACCCCCTCTAACTCGCCTCCTCCGAGAATATGGTATCAGTGACGGGGTTTACATTCTTAAGGCGAGTTAGGGGCTCTTCCCGTCACTCACCATATCCCCATCATAGGAAATTACTATCAATCAGCCCTTTGTCGGGGGCCGTCATCACCTTTTCCCTACCTATCTATAGTAAAGCCCTACGAGCGCATATTGACTTACGCACGTAGAGCTGCCTAAAGTAGGTGATTACACACAGGCCTCATCTCGTGGTGAGGTTCAGGTGCAATCACCCAGAGAGTATTAAGGGCCTCTCAACTACCCTGTGACAGTTTACCTCAACAAGAAGAAAATGTTACTGGAAAAATTTAAGGGGTTTTCCACTCCCCATATATGTACAAGAAACAACTTGACTTCAGTTAAGCATTCATTGCTCTTGGTAAAGATACTATCAGTCAATTGACAATAGACGCGGATGCTGACGTTTCTTTCAGAGATACATAGCCAAAGCATTCGGGGCCATCATTCATTTATGCATCAGTTGCATAGGTGGTGGCAATGCACACACTCTACAAGGTCAAGCAATGGAAGGTGGCACAATGAATAATACCGCTTGAAGTATCTGATGCATGAGAATACATAATCTCTCGCTCATGTTATCGCGCACGTTTCCTTTTGATTTTTGTTATTGCGCTACTTTTTATTTATTGATAATGTCCCGTTACTTTGACCCAAAGTCCCGTTATGCCCTAATCATGTAACTCTCCAGGTTTCCTGTTATCGATGATTCATTCTCATTAAAAAATTTTTTTACTTATATTGTTGGTGTCCGCGTATCATGGCAATGAACTACTTCACATTTAGGTTTATCTGTTGTCACTCACACTCTCCAGTAAATAAATCAGTACGCTTCTGTATTCTTTACCACAAACTCTGCCCGATGAAGCTCCCACCCTCTCGACATTTCTCATACTACTTCGTATATGAACTCGTTCTATCCTATACCGAATATTGCTCATATGATGCAACGCGCTAAACTATAATCTTGTCGAAAAAAGAATAACTGTAATAAAAATACGTGTGAGGCTATCCGCATTTTTCACAACACATGTCAGAGCACAGTGGTATACGTAAACACATTTGGAAATACAGTCATTTCTCTAGGGTGAATCACGTAAAAACGAGTCAAGAAAGAAGCAATTACTGCCAATCATCAAATGTCGATGTGATTTACAAACAATCAGAGCTTTGAATGGTTGAACTTTTACGTTACAATACAAATTTTTGTTAGACACTACAAATAGAAACAAGTTATTCAATTCCGTGCATACTGACAGCTCAGTCAAATCTGCGATTATTTAGTAGGGTGGTAAGAATATGGTGACGATATTTAATCATGGAACATCATGCCGAGGTTAACAGGAGAAATTTGAAACTGCCAAGCTAATAAAGCCAATCTACAGCTCAAAAAATAGACAAACGAAAGTAAACAGTTGATTTGTAGTACTAGACCGTTTTTAAAACTATTCACAACTACTAAGCCCGACACAATTATGATTTCTTGTGAATACATTCCAAAGCAGACAGCTTTTTACGCAGTATTTAGTTTGCACCAGTCCATTCTCAACCAGTGTCGACCTTTTTCATCACCCGTATCCCAAGCTTCGTTTTGTCTGGCATTGGTCATTTAAACTAGAATGACAGAGTTTTCAAGATTGATAGGTAAACCTAGTTAACAACTTGTTCCTGCTACATCATTCTACATAAATGGGAAAGATTTCAGTAGATTTTATTGGAAACATCGTGTTCTAATTAAAGAATAATATGAGAAAACCATCTAAACGCACTCGGTACATTACAGTCAGCGTCAGAAAGAGTTACAAATATCTTTCGTGACGTTTGCACATAATAAGTAAAAATAAATTGATCTGTATCAGATAGATAAAGAAACTAAATATGCAAACGGTTTTAGAAAGCTGGTGATGCACGTTTTTCAAAATATATCCCGTCACTGTGAGCAATACTAATAATGATGGGCTTTTGCAAAACATTGCGAAAATTATTAGTATTTCGGGTCACTCTTGAAAAAAAGATGTGGTGCAGCTTTTAGTCGCTTTATTAAATTTTATAGGTACTTTCAAAGAGAACAGCAGTACGCGGAACATAGAAAGCCAATCAGACATTTAAACCTCCACAGGCAATTTTAAAAGCGTCATTGAGGATAATTTTCGGGCTTGTAGAGAATTTGCTTTACCTGTAGACAGAAGCAGAAAGAATTAAAAAAATTACAAACTTTGTAACGTTTTGTTCTGGAATTGCTACAATCGTTTTATTTCTTAATGTCTGACCGTTGCACATAACCCTACCAAATTCTAATAGAATATATGAAAATTCACTGTCAATTACACGCAGCCATTTTTCAACTTGTGTGAAAGACAACATCGATTTTCAAATTGTATTATAACTGAATCCGATTGATCCGAACTCTGTCTGACTGGGAATGAGAAACGTGCCATTAAATACGGAATTCCCTGTTTCAGAGCTATCGTCTCTACACACAGACGGAATTGCGACCTTGTGCAATAATGCGATAGCAAGTTTCAAGTTATAAACAGCATAATAATGCTATTACCTGCAATCCACCAAATTCACAAGTTTAAATTTCCTTAAAGGATCGTGAATAAGTTAGCGAACTAGCGTAAGTCGTATTTTCCATAAATTGATAAGCACATCACTGATTTTATGACGAGCATTGATAAGGGGAAGTATGCACCGCTTGAGACATTATCGAATGTAGACATTTGCATAATTTGCTGTGAAAAATATTGTTGCGACACGTTTCCAAAATTCACCCATTGCTTGCCAAATCAGGATTGTTTTAGTGAACTTAGTCTGGGAGCGATACATTTGACCACTTTAGCAGGATCTGAACAGTGGAAAACCCTTCGTATCGGCACTTGGAAAGGATCCAGGTGGACGTACGTCTCGTTATCTACACCAAAAAGTTTCTCCTTCAGTTTTTTCCGCAAAACCTTTGACCCCGTATCGAACTGGATTTTCCTGTTCTTTTACGCATTTGAGGCACCTTTTCTTTGTCCTAGCATTAATACTCAGCTTTTGATGAAAAACTGATGGTATTGGCTATCTGCTTCACTGTTAAGGTTGGAGTTTTGCGAAATACTTTAGCAAATTTCTTTTCATTTCAGAGGGTTGCGACAGTCACTAGACGTCCAGTATTCTTCCCAAAAAATACTTCACCAGATTCCCCACCCTTTTTGATGTAGCTGTAGATAGTTGTTTTGAAATATCCTTCATCTTTAAAATGGTGCCAGGTTTTTCTGAGTCACAACGACTCATGACAAAATAGTATGTAAAACCTGATCCGCAAGTAGCTGATTTTCGACTCGGCTTAAACGCGAATCCGTTATTTGTGAAACTCCAAAATTGCATATGTTTACCCAAATAATATGGTCTTTCCAACTCACCAACTCTACTTACAGCAGCAGCAGAATGATAAATTCAAGTTTAAATGCTACTTCGCTAACTTATTTTCGATCCTGTATATCTTGTGCATATTACAGTTAAAATTACGCCAGCGAACCACTTCAATTCCCTTCGTAGACAATGTCGATCTGAACTCAGAAGACGCGCTGTTTATACGACTAGAATCCTATTCAAAAACTTCCATTCATGTAAAGTCCATGCGAAAAATCCATGAGTAAAGTTATGAAAATTGAGAAAGGAATCTTGTTTTACAGAAACAGTCCGCGAGTTCTCATGTGGAAAAAGGTATTACAGAACTTTAACCAAGATGCAAGCAGAGAGGTTCTCAACGTTGGCGCTATGTAAGACATTATTTTTGTTATTTATCGAATCAGAGACCTGGCCAAATTAGCATGATAGGTCAAGCCCCCATAGAATTAAACAATGATCATAACGTTGAAATATTGGCATAATCCTACAGTAATCAAGGATATTAGTATCTTAGCATACCTTCAAAAATTTTCTCTCAACATAAATCTATCTAAATGGAAAAGACTATCGGCATTCAGAATCGCTCTTAAAAGGAATTGAAATAGAATTCTAGTTTTCAGATTTTGCTACTTTTGGTTATACCAACTTGGTAGCCCTTCATAGCAGAAATATAAAATGTATAACCTTTGTTAATTTAATATCATCACTAGATAATGCCGTCAAAAAGCTTGAGTGTAGCTTAGATAGAAGGCCTAGCTACTGTTTCAAAGCTATATATTTGGATAGTAATTATGCATGCGTTTTTATAATCAGTTCATTCATACAAATTAAAAACAAAATAAATTTCTTCACGAAAGCTTCATCTATAATCAGTTTGAAAAAGCATCTGGCTCATCAGTTGCAAGTCTTATCTAGTGTAATCAGGCTTAGAACTCTCAAATTTGATATACATAATACAGTACTTTATGGTTCAATCCTCACAAGAACCTGGGTTGATAACCTCTGGAAATACGTAATACTGAAAACAATATTTGTATTTTTAGGGATCGAGTTTTGAAGGTGACCGTGAGCAATAGTAGTCGTCGAAATGTTTATGATAGTTTCCCCCGAAAGCTGTTAGTCGTCCTACGCGTTTAGAATATCGAATAGATTGGCTAAATACGTTTATAGTGGGTTCCATGAATTTACACAAGGATGCAATGATTCTAAATCCTAAAAGTTATATAAAAGTTATGGAATGTGATGTTCACAGTTTCACTTTTCTTTTCTATCTCGTCTTGTCAAGTAACTGCTGAGATTACATAATTCATTTGTGAAATGATAGAATACCAGCTACTGTTCTAAACAACAAAAACCAAGCCTCAATTTCCAGTTTAACAAATACAATAAAAAATTGCATTAATTTCCTTTGAGCTGCCAACTTCCAATCTTAAAACCCTCACTCGTAAGCATACAATTTTTCTACACTTTTCATTTATTTGGCTGCTGGGGTCTGGATAAAAGGATTGTTGTATTTGGAAAAAGTTACGGAGTAAGTCACTTTCTAAACTAGTTCTCGAGCTTCGAATCTTACAAACATATTTGTACAAACGATTGCTCACAACAAACCTCAATTTACTGCAAGTACAAGCTTCCAGATCACATTATTAGATTCAACTTACTTATTTTACTATTGTATCTTCATTACAAATCATCAGATACTCAATTTCGTTCAGAAACATTTTAAAAGCTGAGCAACTACGCAGGCAAACAAACGCATTTGGCCGTAATGTTTAAAATCATGGCTAATCTTTTCAGATAGTTTAATGCAAGTCAACGATCATAAATGCCATTTTAACACCCGCCATATCAGTTAAAATCAAACGCCCATTAATATTTGTAGCATAAAATACAGTTTTGTGACATAAGCAGCAATTTGTCGTCAATAAATTTCTCTTCCAAATCTTTTTAAACAAATACTGTATCACTTTTGCTCAAGCCATATACACCACAGCCATTTTATATACTGCGTCAACGCCACTTTCTCTCGTCTACAATCGCAACATATCATTTAAACTCTTATAGAAGATTGGATAGAATCACGGGAACAGCGTACATGACGCATCATCTGAAACAGTGCATTTAAAGAAGTTTGCACGGTTTTACAGCCTATGTAGAACAATGTTTTTCTGTTGAACTTGTGAGACATTAAGGTATTTTATCAGTACTTCAAAAACACCTGATATGTTTAGTGTACAAAGAGCACGCAACAGATATTTGGCACTACAGCGGAAGCTGTTTTTGGAAGTTAAATAAACTCAAAATAATTATCCGCAAGACGGCAAGAGCAAACAGAGAGATTTCATAAAATTAATCAAGAAAAAGAAAAACCTACTGTCGACATTTTTATGTGGCACGTTTTTAAAAGGGGTTCTCAATTTCGCCTGACAATTCCTGGTTTATCGGCTAAACCATGTGGCAATTCGCCATACCTCTGATGATGAAAACAAAGTTGTGCTACAAATATACGCACATTATTTGAAGAAGGAAACACTACAAATTCTGGGCATTATGTTGAGAAATACGCTGCTTCCAGCCAATAATGGAAGCTAATTGGTAAGTGGCCAGATGCCCCAACCACGAGATCTTTTCTTTCAGCTCTGTATGAGAAAATGGAACAAATATATGTATCCTTTATGAACAAAAGGTTTAAAAAATGAAAGGTACAGAAGTACTGTAGTGAGATATCGGAATAACTCTATTTGTTTTCATTTAATTCTATTTCTTTCATGATTTTGTTGCATGGTGCATGACTTTGACTTCAAACAAAGCTAACGAAACATTTGGAACGTAATATTAATTAGTACACTATTTATAAGTCGTGCTAGGTTGTGATAATATGGAAATACAAATTAATAGCTTATTGATTCCTTCTTTTTTATCGTTTGTCAATGCAAATATACTAATAATTTTAATGTAAGAAAGTTTGCTGCTACATTTTTCGAAATAAATGAATAAAAAAGACTTTTAATATTTGTATACATCCATTTTTATTAGTTTAAGAAAAAATTAATAATACATTTAATCACAAGCTATTTTCATATAACGTCTTAGACATTATCACTTCTCCAAATGACACAGATCTCACCATTAGCCATTCCATTGTCTCCTGAACTGACATCCACAAGCTTCAGCTTTCCACAGACGTTCCAAATACCTTGACGCTCCAACAACTGTTCAACAATGAACCGTTCCACAGTTTCTCCTAGACTAGTTAGCCGTCCGAGGATAGAGACCATCTCTTCGTCTGCTGCGGCCCCAACATCAAATATTTCCAGTAAGAGATTGAGATCAGCTCTGTCAAAATCCTCATCCTGATTAGCTCGAACCCGTTCTCCACGTCGAACTGCTGCACGCTCTTGAAGGTACCTTAAAGTACTATCGGTTAAATTTTGTTGGAGAGAAATCAGTCTCTCTTTCAAAACAACAACGTCCACTTCATTTTCAAACCCAAACATAGGGGGTTCATCGAGATCTTCCCAACGTTCCTCATCATCAGCGACAAAACGAATAAAGTGAAGCACTTTCAAATCCTGAAACATGACGAGGACGAGTCTACTCAACATGATTTCTGCAGCGCAACGTCTTGGGAAGTGAATTGCAAGAGTTTTCAACTTTGTACAATTTACTCCAGTTAATATCTGGGCATCTAGAAAATCCTGCTTGTTGTTTTGGGTTAATAAAAATTCGCTCCAATTTATATCCAAACAAAGTTCTTCCAACGTGGATACACATTTTTGAATGAACTGCACTAAATCTTCCAAGTCAAATCCTTGGGGAGGAGCTAAATCATGTATGGAGAGTTTCTGCAGCCAAGGAGTTTCACTGAGGCGAAGAAAATTGGGGCTGTGACAATACATTTTGAGTTCCTTCAGCTTTTCAAATGCAGAATCCGTGGTAGTTGCGATAGATAATGTTTCGCCGCTGGGAAAGGAATAGGAATATTGGTGTCGTTTCTGAAGAGCAGGAATTTCGGTCTTCAGTTTTAAGCGCACAATTTGGTCGGCATAAGAGGCAATAATCCAAACATAGAGAATGTTTCTCTTATCATTCCCGGCTTCGATATGAAGGTATCTTAAAGTGAATTCCAATTCAAGGGCTATAAGGCTTGTCAATTGTGGCGCGATGGGGAAAGTGGAACCCAGGCCAATCGTCGAGTCAGCATACTTTACATCCTTAAAATTGAGTAGTTTCAAGTTGGGCATTGAACTGAGCATTATTGCCAACGTTTGGATTGTAAAATCTTGATCATGAACCGCAAAGGAGGTGAGGTTTCCTCCGAATGTTGAAATGAAGTCTGATAATGCCATTGGATTGTCAGCATGATTCAGAGGGAAGTTATCTGCCCTGGCATTTCCCTGAAGGAGAAGAGAGTTGAATGGAATTGGCTTGTCCCAAGCACGAGAACAGAAAACACGAATGTCGCTTGGGTCACTTTCACCAATCTTCATTCCCGGAAAAACTGGCAATTCGCTTGAGACAATCCTTTTTTCGACGAGGGAATCCAGAATATCCTTCCACTGGGTATTGACGAGCCGAAAAGTCAACATTTTGCTTCGTTTTTGATCATCCTGACCAGCTATGAACTCCAAAATTATGGTCAACACCTGAAATATAATTAAAATCATTAAAATCAATCACTAGATATAGCCATTTTATGTTTCAAATCAATCAAATTATTTAGTGTTCTTGTTGTTTTACCTCAGGGGGAAGATCCCCCAGATTTTTTGTTTCCATTTCCAGAGCGTTGTTCTCCATAGATGAAACAGAAGCTGACCGGTAAATTTAACGTGAGATCCAATTAAAACTGAAATGTAAATAAACCAGTTAATTTGAACAAAAAAATCAAAGAAAAAAGTTTCAAAGTCATTAAATGACAACTAACTTCTTCAATTTCTACGTTCCAATAAATAGTTTGTACTGTATTAGCTCAAAATATGAACAATCAAGTTTCAACCCGTTTTTGTATTACGCTACATTACGAATAAAATCTTCTCACAATGCCCCTATATTTTACGTTCATTTATTATGTAGATGAAGAAAGCCATAGAGCGAGGGCTCTAGTTTCAAGAGGGAAGGTAAATCAAATCAAAAATGAGCATGAAATGAAGAGAGAAAGTTATTTGAAGTTTATTTCTGTATAGTGTTTAACTAAGTTTTACCCAAAGATAAATGATTTTTTAACAAAGATCGTCATTGAAAATGACTGAAAGGAGTTGGCCTTGATGTTTTATGTTAAAATACCTAAATATTTCAACATCAAAACGTCAATTTCAGAGAGTTCTATGTCCTATCTGGTGCAAAACATTAGAAACTAAAGATGAAAAAGTCGCTCCTTTTACTCGCTTTAGGTAGTAGCACACAAACAGGATCTACACGAAAACGCAGAATGAAATTGGAGATCAAAGTAGTTGTCAATAATCAACGAGCTATATGAAAACGACACACATTACACGATTTTTAAAACAGGCGTTTTCTGATTCAAACTATATTCAAATGCCGGGTTAAATCCATTTACGTAGACATGGACTAAGGACTACCGAAAGATTTTAAATCAAACTTTTACCATAACCCAACCATTGATTAGATCGAAAGTATCACAAGAAAGGTTATTTGCAATGTCAGACAAACTTTATAAATTAGTAAATTTATCATTATGACCACAGATAATGCTCATTTTACTACCTACATATTTGGAAACGAAAAAATCACAAAGGACAGGCCTGCTAAAAGATGCATGACCACTTTTAATTGTTTTAGAATTCGGTTCATAACTTACCACGCTTTCTCTTGCCAGTGATCATAGCTGAGTGAAAGTGAGAATGTTTCCATGAACATGCTAGCTGTTTAGCTGTCCCCAGTGATAACATTGATTTTACATACATTCAAAATGTGTTTGAAAGTTTTACGATTAATGCTTTCTCCGGAAGTGAAAGTTGCATGAATGCACAACTTGCCGTAATGCACAACTTGCAACAAGGAAGCAGGACAAATTAAATATAAACCCAATCACAAAGAGGTTGACACAGGATGCAGTAGTGGGTCGAAACACTATACTTTTTCTTGTCCCATGAGCTCACAAACAAGTGCTTGCATATTGTTGAGTTTATTTCTCAATTTGTCCGCCGAATTTCAAGATATAAAGTTAAATGTATCCTCAATTTTTTTTACCGTGTTCTTACGATGCTGTACAGTGAAATATTTGCAAAGTTTTCCCAACAGTAATTTCACAAAAAAATACCGATAAGTACTCACAGATTTTCGGTGATATTTATAATATAATCCGCTATTTTTAGCGTACCAAACTCCAATGTTTTAACCTGATTGGCTTTCAACTAAAGTGAAAATAATTTACCGCTGGGAGAAAAATGATAATATATGCATTTTTTCATGGACAAGAGAACAAAGTTGGGGTAACTGAGACGAAATGATGTAAGAACTTCAGATGGAATTAGCAAAAATCCATTTTGTTATTGGCTGAGCGAGTAAAACTAAACACCTGAATTATTTCTCAAAGCGAAAGTGGGATATTATGTTTAGTATTTTTTCTCCGTGGTGTTATTAGTGAGCTCTCATTATGTTCTTGTCAGTCGAATAAAGAAAGCGGCAAGAGATAATATTAGTTCCGGTTCTCCTAGCCAGTGAAATACAGCGTTGTACGTTGTATGCTGTTTTCGGAAAAGCAGAAAAACATCAGGTCCTTCCTGCTGCCTCTTGAATTTTAAATAAAGATAAAAAGTAAAATTAAAAGTATAGTAGATCAAGGGAAAATATATCCATCGATACATTGAAACAGCAGCGTTTTTACACACGCGACATTTGTTTAAGCGAAATTGCAGATGTGGATGCACTAATGCATAATATCGATACTTTGTTCTTTACTTACACCCGTCTATTGTGTAACCACAGGATATGATAAGACGAACGAAGACAATTAATATCTTAACGTACAATGCACAATCTTTTGCCATGTTTTGACTAAAAGGTAGCAAAATTAAAAGCAAAAATACTCCTGTTTAGGCTCACAAATTAAGTCATTGCCAATTTTAAATATTGTGGAGAAAACTTATTTGTCCAAGGGCAAGCACGAAGCACTCTAACCATACAGTTTGGAAAGAACTAAATAATAAAATACCAAATCTAGAAAATGAGCTTTCTATTTTGAATAAATTGATACATATTACAAGGACTATCATTTTAAATTGCAAACAGATTCAATTACTGCATAAATTACTCAGTGCACAAGTAAAAGAAACCGATCAGCTGAAAAAAAGGATACAAATTTTGAATTCCCATACAAACGTAGCACAATAGTCAAATGACAAGATCTAAATTTAGAATCATTATAGCAACGTTAACAATCGTGAGGAATAATCACAAAGGTTTAATTTAAAAGTGATCACAGATAATAAATCCAGATTTTAACCTTGCAGTCTAAATCGTATGACTAAATATGCTTATTTCTTCTCATACGATTACTCGTAATAATAATAGGCTTGCTGCCAAGTTGACTCACTGGTTGAACATTAGTTATATATCTAAAGTATTTAGGAGCGCAAATTACCACTCTGAAAAAAGCCCATTAAAGCATAATAGGTAAACATTGGTAGTCAATTTTGCGGTCGAATGACTGGTAAAATATGAAAACAGAAACCTTTTAACAAAAGTATCATTTAAAAAGAATAACAACTTCATGCATATCGTAGAATCCATCGAATACCACAGAACCATCCAACCATTGCCCTTTGTCAGTTTCTTGTCTAAACAACATGAATGCTTTGTAAAATACATTATAGCAGAATCTACTTTCAAATGGGTATACGGATTTGACAATGACATTCTCTTTTATGCGTTATGGAACTAATATTTTATGGGTAGTTGTTTGAATCGAAAGACTTGGTAATAATACTGTATTGCTAACATGATATTTGCGCTTGTAATAAAGTTTGGATATATTTTGCTTGCTAAATATTACAATTTTTCAACAAACAGACCCAATGGCCAAGTCAAAATGGGTTTCTCTAGCCCAAGTCCATAGCAAACGGAATCTTTTATTTATTTTGCAATTAAACCATAAAAAAGGGCCACTTAAGCAGTAGAAAAAAGAAGCAATCCAGTTTAAACTAATCCGATTAAACAAATTACAACCTCTGCATGGATACATGCATTGAAAATCTTGCATCTAACAGCAGCAATATAAACATCTAGCAGCAGTCATTATATTCAAGAATTGGACAGTTATTTATAATTGGACGTACGTATACCAAAAAGCAAAAATTACGGGCAAATAGAAATTGATGTGTAGTCAATGCAAATTGTGGTGAAAATTACAAAAATCTTATTGCAAATGGTGCAATCGGTCAAACAATTTAGATATTATATTGAAGAAAATTAAAATTCAAGTAATGAATAATGTTTCTCTGCAATGGGTCGTACTTATAAGGTGCTTTGTGACAAGTTTTTACCTCAAGATTTACCTCATGAATAGAAATAATGTGAAATGCTGGTTAATAGTCCACAAAAAGAGGCTTTTATTAATCCAAGTGAGATATTTTATGCCGTCAAGTTAATAACCATGAATTTACTTTGTGATTACCAGCCGAATAGTGGCATTATATGAAACGATATTGATGATTAGGGGTATTATGACAATAAAAATATACTTTAAAGAATGAATTTGTACCTTTTTGTTTCATTTTATCATTTTTATTACATTTTTATAGAACAACTGCTACAAACAATCACCATTTTTGTTCCTTTTTCAACTTTTTATACATTTTTAAGTACTTGTTTGTTAACAACACAGCTTTTCATGGGTGCATAAAACAATACAACTCACTCCAAGTACAAAACTCATGCAATATAGACAACTAATAACCAACATTCTTGCATATTCTTATTTAGTCGAGTTTGGTCTTATTTAACACGGTTTGCATTTAATAATTAAAATCTCTGCACCCATGTGTTTTCAAATCTCTTAACATTAACAAATGATAACTAAACGTTTAGAAATAAAATCCATAACGGAAACTAATACTCAAATGAGTTCTAAATACCTACCCCCGAGGAGTATAACTAATTCTAGAGATTACCTTATAAAGGCTAAAAGGTGATTCTAATGTAAGAAATATCGCAAAATCTGTCCAAATCTGACCTCAATTAACTTCATTTACTTTAAATCTAAATGACATGACAAGTACGCTCCTATCCTGTCTATGTTAAAATGCCAAGAGAACACTTGCAAGGTTCAAGACCTACGAACAATACCACTTAATTCAATCGGTATAGAATAAAACATGATACTGAAATACACAACTACAGTAAAAACATGCGACTAACGGACCTATAAAACATACATTTCATTTAGTATAACTGACAATACTTCCATAAAAACAGCAACAAACTGACATCTTGTAATTAGAAAGAGAAAGCAAGCAATAAAACAAAACGAAGAACTAATATTTACTGCCAGCAACCATAGATTCGAACTTGCCAGAAGACGAAATTGAACATTTAACTATACTATCTGCACTATATATAAGAATGACGGGAAATTATGAAAATGAATACAGACTTTTAAGGTAATTATAGTCTATAAACGCAAATTCAATAATTGTAATACTAAAATCTAGGGCGTATAATAACGGATCCTAGTCAAAAATTCATTCAAATTCCTAACCCTAGAACTGGCTAATTGCACGTCTATCGTGTTTAAAATTGCTCGCCCCTTGTTAGCTTCTAA
Source organism: Orchesella bifasciata (assembly GCA_034697805.1). Taxonomy (NCBI): domain Eukaryota; kingdom Metazoa; phylum Arthropoda; class Collembola; order Entomobryomorpha; family Orchesellidae; genus Orchesella; species Orchesella bifasciata. The sequence continues at coordinate 47,673 of JAQGAP010000189.1, forward strand.
ATTCCTCTTTATTTCATCTACTGCAAACTGCCCTAAAAATGGAATCTGATTTGTGAAAGGTATTACCACACGAACTTGTTCACGGTCATGAACTCTTGGTGCGATACGCTGTATATTCAGTAATGCACAAATATCAGTCTCATTCCTGATCAAATATTCTCTGAGAATTGAATGACGAGGCGTTAGGGCGACATTTCTGTCTAAACGAAAGAGGCGATCCAAATCTGGCAGTAAATCGACAAAATCATGGCCTCGTAGAATAAATCTATGCATCAGCTCAACTAACTTAAGTCGGCAATCTTCCTCATCAGAACAGAGACGGATAAACCTGAGCCCTTGACTGTAAAAAAGCGAACGCTTAATAGAAATTGCGTGATTTGACGACTCGTGCAAAAATAGGCTCTTATTCATTGGCTTTCGGAAAACTGTGGTTGAAATAGTGTTGTTTGGGCCAAGGGAAATGGTCAAATCAAGAAAATTAACACTTTCAAAGCTAATGGTAAAATCAAACTTTAAAGTGGCGTGTCGAAAATTAACACGAAGCCATTTCTTTACGTCTGAAATGTCAGTAACATCTATTATCATCAAGATATCGTCAAAAAATCGCTTATAGAACAGTATTTGAGAAAACTGAGCAAAAAGTGGGGCTAGCTCCCTAAATACAGCTATATTACTAACAATAGGTGATGCTATGCATCCCATTTCTAACCCGTTTATCTGTTTAAAACAACTGCGGCCAAATTTGACATAACTATAGTCAAGGGCAAGATTTAAAACACGTCTCAATTGTTCATCATTAATTTGAAAGGGATTAGTCGCCCTAGACTCTAAATACATTTCTCTACAATGACGTTTACAAAGTTCTAAACTCAAACTGTGATACATGTTCCTTATATCAGCAGTTATTAGCGCTAATTTCCGACATTCTGGAAGCTGCAAATGCTGCAACAGAAGAATTAAGTGGGAACTATCTATTAAAATGTCTCCAATAAGATAAATGCAGTTTGACAGGCTCTTCCCTAGCAGACTTGCTGCGATTCGATTTGACTTACGAGATGTTGAACTGATTGGTCTTGCTGGTGGTAATCCGTCTACTAATTCCTTGTGAGTTTTGAGCAAAATATGCAAATTAGCTGGCCTCAATGGAAATTGCTCAAACCAACACAGTTCTTGATTATCAAACAAACCAAAATCAAGCTGCTGCATTGCATGACGATACTCAGTTAGTCCGTCTTTCATATCTCTATTTGTAACTGGCTGATACAGAGCTTTATTCCTTAAAATTGACAGTGCAGATGCATTATAATCGGATAGATTCATTATACAAAAACCAGCGGATTTATCGGCCTCGACAATTTTGAGCCTTTTATCTTGGCACCACATCTGTAACTCATTCAAAGTCTTGAAAAGAAGCCATTGCTTTTGAGCTCTGAAATTGGATTTTGCAAAACTAACTACGTTCCTAACAATTAAATCCAAATCAAAATTGTTCTCAAAATCATCATCGACTGGCAAATCTAATCTATGCTTTTTAGCACATGTTCGCTTATAAGCGTTTAACCATAGTTTAAGTGGCGAGAATGCTTCGTTTGGGTGCTCTTGGAAGTACATGTGCCAGCTTATGCGTCTACAAGAAGATCTAACGAACCATCTAATTTGGCTTTGCGATACACGAGATGGCATACAAAATTTCAAGCCCAAAAACATCATGCATTTAAATTTCTGAGGAATTCTATGTACATCACTGTAGTTTTGAATGTACTCCTCGGGGTAATTACGACATGAGATAAGCAAATAATGCAGATAAGCGACCTGTCTATGCGATAAATTAGGGATTCTGAAAGTCTTGAAAACCATTCGCTTCATGTACCGCTTCGATCTGATGGTGCAATGATTGTGGGAACGAACAGGAATCTCAGGAATTTCATCAGGAATATCTGCTGGTGGCTCACTAATCATCTCAACGGGCTGCTCGTTCTCTCCAAGAGAATCAAAAAGTTCTTGAGACTCGCTACAATCCATCTCAATCATCTCTTGTTCTTCAAAAGGGTCGAAAAGCCCTGGAGTCTCGCTGCTATCCCAGACATCTACGTCTGCATTTGGAACAATGCTTCCTGCATCCGATTCAGCGTCATCAGCCTCCGGAATATAACCATCTGCCTCCGGCAAAACTTGGTCTGCAACTTCCAAATCACCTAACGCAGCCAGCAAGTCAGCTTCTCTTAATGCGGCTCGTTCATTTTTCTTGGCTCTAAGAGGTCTTACTCTGCGTCTACGATTCATCGGCATGTCCATTTTGCCTGGTCGTGAAATGATTCAGAATTTGTTTTTATATAATTATGAGTCATAATCAACAGTTGTTTGCAATCAAAACAAGCAATTACCACCATTTTAAACCAATATTTTGCAAAATATGCACATCAATTCTAAACCCTAAATTTATACTCATTTAAATTGAAAACTTCATGAGCTAATTGCCGCGTTAAAGTTAAAAGTTATATTACAAGACTTTGACAACTATGGATTCGAACTATTGAATTCAGTCAAGTCAAAGCATTTTGAATGGTTTTCAAACACATCCGTTCTATGTTTTACCAAAGCAAATTACCGAAAAAATGCAATTAATTATGAATCCATGCTTATATTCCACAGCTATCTTGTCGCATAGGTGGCAAATGGTTTTGAAAAATATATTGTAGTACTCTTTAAACCAATAGACATTAGTAATGTGTGGTTGTAAATGAAAACAACGAGAGAGCTTTGTCATTGTCAATTTATGGGGCATTCTAATCGGTTGTAAATAATATGACGGAGGTTACATGAGAAATTGGTACACACCAGATTGCAACGTAGCCCAATACAGTTGAAACTCAAATTGAAGTTTTAATTAAAAGACAAGTTACTATTAATTATTACATATCATGTTACAAATTGGATGAATGCGACATGAAAAGTGCTAATGAGTGAAAGTAAAGACAGACTAGGATTTTGAATGGAGCATACTTTTAAAAGGCAATGCGTAGAGTCATTGAAATGTACTCTGTAAGTTTGCCAAAAGTTATTTCAACAAGTATTAGGGAAAAATGCCTGTAAATTTGATTTGCAAAGGCCAAAGTGGGAATGATTGTGAAAATATAAGGCAATGCGAGAGTATTATTGACCAAAAGGTACATTCATTATGCATGTATATACTACAAATCTTTCAGAAAGTAACATAAACACTTACGGCTGGTTTTTGCGGCAAAAACGATGAAAAATTACTGCAACCTTACAGGATTTACGCTAAATTGAAGCTGAGCCGAGCCCTGACGGACTCTATAAGCGAAGGAATCTGCCCTTGGAACCAAAAACTCAGGAAACGACGAGGTAAAGGAACGATCTTGCCAAAAAGCACGTCAGGTTAAAGGAACTGTAAGATAAAAATCATAAAAATGTCTTTAATGGTCTTGAATACTTTAGGGGAATTTATTGACTTAAACTGCGATTGCAGTACTACTCGAGAAGCTCAAATAACTCATTCAATACAGTAAAAACTACAAACAATAATTACTTTTTCTGTCGGAAAATGGAATGTGTAATTGAGTGTCTCTATAAATAATACAATGCTCATTTTGAGCGCATATTGTACTAAATGCTGGCGGCAAGTAGTGTAAACCTAATATAAAATTAACAATTATACTCCTTAATCGATGTCGAAGCCCTATTTATGGCTAATCAACCGCCAAATAAGCCACAATCAATAAATTAAATTTATTGACAACTACACAAACAGATTTGAGAAGATATAAAGCGCAATATGATTATCTTGGTCCAATTTGGTTTTGTTTGGTAAAATTCTACGTTTAAATATGGCGCGTTTTATTCCGCATGTTACCCCATCATAAACTTGAATGTATAAAATCTTATCTGGCTTGACTTCTTACGTTTTTGGAGTCAAATTTAGGGCAGGAGGTTAGTGTGGAGGGTATTTTGGAAGGGACACCATTCTCGGCAGGAGATAAACGAGGTAACTAGTTCAAATTAACGTATATTTTCAGACCAAAACGTTCGTGTAGATAAACAATAGCATGTAAGTAGAAAATACCACTCCAAATTGCCATTTTTATAGGCATGCATAGAAATAAATAACCTGTCTGAATAACGAATTGCAAAGAACACCACTCCACTTTGCAGTGCAAATCTCGAAACTACTTAAAAACACAATTACAATGTACTCTTCCGACAAATTAAACTTTAATGCAATCAATCAATAATAATAAAAATAATCCAGTGTTTGCGCAAGCCCCATTATTACAAAAAGTGCCCTTGCTCCGGGAATACTTACTAGAACAGATGCAGATTCGGTAAAAATTATGACATTCAAGTGTTTCATTTCCAATTGAAAGATGCTTATGTGGTTTATGGAAACGACTAAATACGAATCAAACCCGCAATATAGAAGGGAAAAAACTGGGAACCACTCATGAAAATACAGTACATATCTTTCTGCACTACGGTTTTGAACACGTTTAAACTTTTGATGGCAAGTTTCCCATCAACCATGAAAATGGACAGGCTAATCGAGTAGACTACGGATGATTATGAGCTGCCGATAAACTTACTAATGTTATCTGCAACTTCTTTACACAGTTGCAACATTAGAATGGAAAAATGATTTTTACATGGTTGGAAAAATAAGTAGACGAAATCTCTCCTGACTGGTGAAATTCACAAAGACAAGGCATTTTAGTACACATTAGACTGTATCAAATCTTACAAATGCATCAACGTCACGACTTCCTAGTTTCTCTACTATTTAGCAACTAACAACAAATATTCGACTGTAAAGTACATTATGCTGAATGTCTCGCCAAATGTGCCCACGCATGTGTCAGTTGAAACTCTTTGATTTACGTTGAACCTTTATAAATCTATTAATAAATGTCATTATAATATAAAAACAAACTAATGTTCAATTCAAAGGCACTGAACTGGCATTTGAAAGAAACAAAATTCGGGACTAATCTTTAACTCTCTTTATTCGAAACCACTTATTTAAGGGAAGACCGCTCACTCTATACAGGGTGCGGCACATTTATTGAAAATTCTTTGTTTAATGATATTTCTGTATGTGCTTATTTGAGTCGGGTGATACACAGTGCAAATGAAAGGTAATACGTTTTGTCATATAAAAACAAAAGGTCTCAACTGAAAATCTTAAAATGCCGAAGAAATAGGCACAAGAAGAGGACGGTGTCATAAAGACACTTTTCAAGCAGGAAAGGTCACTGGAAGAGGTGAAAAATGCGATATTGGAACTGGGTCCCGATGTTTCTAAGATTGCTATCCTTCGTGCTATTCACAACATCGATAAAAGTTGTGAAGCAGGCGAAGTCGGCAGAGTGACACCACCAAACATGAAAACAAAAAAGTGAGGACTTCCGGTCTGGTAAAGAAAGTCGACGTCTGGACATCGATTGAAAATCCGAGAATTATCCAAACGATTCTATGTATTCCTTAAAGTCATGGTAAGGACCATTCATCAAGATGTAGGCAAAAATTCCACCCAAAAATGACTTTCCACGTGCTTAAACCATTGCAGAAGG
>JAQGAP010000190.1:0-53181 GCA_034697805.1 Orchesella bifasciata
TCTCCAATACCTTATTCTTAGCACGTCGCCAGAAATGATTGAAGCAGAGCAAACGTAGACAGACTTGAATTTTAAGGTGTTACATTACAAAAGTGATGTTCCAAACTACTCTTTCACAACGAACGCTGCTGCTTAAGCATTCATGGTTTTTTTGAGTTTTGGTTTGGTCACATGCAAATATGAAGAGTTTTCCTTTTCATTCCTTTCGGAGTTACATTATCATTTCATTTCATCTTTTCATTTACATTAAGATTAGAACACAAATGATTAAAAAGAATGTCACAACATCCTTGGGCAACATTTTTAATTAAAAAATGCTTCCTTCATTTGCTAAGTAATGGAGATTGAGGGAGTGGGAATCCCCGCTCAAAATCTTTCGAAATGCTTACACAGGCGGGCTAAACTAAACAGGTAGGAAAGCGGAAAGGGCAGGTTTTCAGAACAAATTGAAACAGTAATGGTCGCAGGCATTCGATATTTAATGTAAAAACAAGTGGATTCGTTCACGTACTTAACGGAAGTAATGTTTGCCGGATTGTTACCTTTTGGCAAGCGGCCTCGAGCAGTTTATGCAAACAATCTCTACAAACGTTAAAGCATAAATATTGGTCTTTCTAGAATAAACTTTGGTCATGAATGCATTGGAAAATTGGCTACCGTTTAAAATTAAATTGTTAAACAACGAACCACAATTTAATTTTTAATTAAAATTGAAATTAGCACAGTTCATGTATTTTTCAGGTCAGACCAGCCAATGAATTGCTTACGTTTTGGAAAGTAATGTAAAAATTGTCTGCTTCCTCATAACCAAACCCATTTTACATATAAGAACATTCAGCTCATTTCCAGCAAACGTATTTTAAAGCGACTATCTATTTTATTGAAACTGGGTACTTACAAGCAAGTGCATTTCTTTTCTCAATGTTTTAGTTTCACTCTCTACTCACAAACTAAGTTTGCTTTCTAAATACCCCGAAGGTGGTGGGTGAAAGCAAACAGACAGGACGATAAAAGGTTACCAACTGCCAAATGCGTGGGCTTACCCGACAAGTCTGTCCTGAAAATGAAATAAAATGGCGTAATCACAACATTACTGTTAGTCAAGCTATCACTTATCAAAATGAGGGAAGGTTTTTGCTTCGTTCATCACACTTACATGGAACACTGCTGATTTCCGTTAGTAATAAACACCAAAAATTGGAGGCACCCTTGCCATTATCACATTATCCGGTTCAAATGCCTCAGCAGCTGGGGTGGTTTCTTGCTGTCTTGTTAGCATCACGGAGAGAGAAGCGGTTTTTCTGTAATGATAGGTACGTTGCAGACCGTTACTTATGACTTTATGCATTCACAGCATTGAAACGGACACATGGGTACAATAGCGTCAACAACGGAAAGTGATGAACACGGACATGCACAGTGTGAAAATTGTAAAACTAGATGAAAAACTGAGATATCGGGAGAAAGTGGTAGCACTTTAAGTACGACACTACTAAAACGCTGATTTTTAAGTTCGATTACACCTCAGTGTTTTGTGTGCAAGTGAGCAAGCCTTTTTAAGTTAAAAACAAAGGATTTAGAAAGGCTATTGTTGAGCCCATTTCATACGTCAGATTGTAATCGGTCGTCATGCACCATTAACCATTGATTCCGGCCATTGTCTTAGCTTAAATCCAAAAACTGTTTACCTTACGAAAGATCGATCTATCTATTCTTGAAATATTTCATCGACTGAACATCATCAACAAAACAAGTTGAATCGTTGTTGTGACATTAAAATATATCGCTAAGCTTCGCCTAGTATACAAGATTAAAAGTGATTCACCGTAGTCATCGTATTTGCAATAAAATTTAAGCAATGTTATTGTTGTTTAAAAATGATGCTAGTAAATAAGTACATACGCTACATGGGTCCTTTTTTCAATGCTGTTTATAAAGAACTGTGAGTGGAACCGTTTGTAGAGAGGAAGCTTTCACTCTAAAGTGAAAGCAACGACCCGAAATCTTTTTAAACTCTATAAAATTCATGTATTTTTTATAGCTTCCTGGATGTTAACCAATTTTTTTCTGAACATCTTTTTCCACCACAATCAATCACGTGATTATGGAAACTGCTTCATTTTTCTTCAGATAAAACGGAAAAGGAAGATATATGTCAATGGTTTTAAACATATTTCAAATGGCATGGGCCACTTCATAGTGTTTCAATTGCATGGCGCCAACTTACAAAGTAAACAATTAGAAACCGAATCTATTTTATTACCCCCATTATCTTGGAAAGCTCAGACTCGCATAAAACGAAAGGAATTTTATTGCTGTCGTTGAAATGCTTTGAGTTTCCTTCATATCTTGTTGAGAAAAATTGATGTTCAATAAAAGCTGTCCCTTCGCCTCAACCATCTACATTCATGTGTTAAAAAGTAAACAATTTTGAAAATGCAATTATGGAAAACTGTTGTTGAAGGTAACATAGCATATTATCCTTGAGTTTGGCGATGATGTCACTTAAATCAAATAAGGTCTTACACCACCCCACAGAAGCACTTGATTGGAAGAAAATCAGGAAAAAAACTTTGATCCTACGTTTGTAATACGAAACGTGCATTCACACTCACACTCAAAGAAATAAGAAATGCCTAAATAAATTGCACGAGGCTGAAGCTGTTCGCAAGCCACGCTACACCATAACCACTTAACAATAAGTCTAGTTTATATCATTACACGTTTTCTTCCAACCTCAACTTCGTCAACATTATAACACAGATGTCCCATAAAGTCCTTGCCTCGCGGATAACTGCCAGAAGAATTTGATGGTTAACGTTGCTGATACAGGAAATGGGATACGTATTAATGTACGTACAGTGCACGTCTCTAGTGACACGTTCAAAGAAATCTTGCGAGTAACTCTGTCCCGCCGCAACTACAAAACCACCCTGGATACTTACTCTGCGCATTCATAGGATCGTTAAGAACCTGAAGCAAAACTCAGCACTACTGCATCAAAACAGCAACAATAACACAAATAAGGAGGAAAAGTTTTTGTTGTTGAAACGAAACCGAAAAGGACTTGGTGTCCCTAAACCATCTGCACCCAAACAATACAGAAACGGACTGAGAAAAAGAAAGTTCGTGTAGACACCTCCAAAATTTCTACAAGATTGGGTGAGACACTGGATTATTCAAAGACGTATAAATGAAACCATTCAACGCTTTGAGAAAAACGTCACTACGCAAATTAAATATGCTACTCCGTGCATCTAAACTTGAGGAGAACTACTGTGTACATTTTTCATTTGCTTATTGTTCTTATTTGCCTATTTGTATCTACTAAGCCCTTCTTGAGACGTGGACACCTTTGCTTTCTCCAATTGGAAAATTTCCAACACAAATTTCATTCAAATGCTGCAAAGGCAATTATCATGGAAACACAGTCAAACAACTACTTGGCTAACAAACAAAGGCAAAAAAGGATGACATGGAGTAAATCCTCTTTTGGTGAAAAGGTATTCTGTTGCCGGATGTATTGCAACTGTGCGACCCGGAGAAAGCTGGAGTGGCAAGTCCCTCCAACTGCATAATGCAAGCATACTTACTTTTTGACACTTTATGTAGCCCGCAACACAACAAGCTTGCAACGTGAGTACTATTTTAATCCCAGCATTTCTGATTTTATTATGAATAATACATTGGCATATTCTTCTAGTCTGCTTCATCCTATCTGACGTGATGTCGAAACTGAAGGGAATACAAAATACAATTTATCATAGCAATGATTAGCCCCCTGCGGCATAGTCCATACGTGTTGACGAGGATTAAGTGTGTACAACTCCAAGTTTATCTGCGGAAGTATCATTTTTGTAATCTGGAACAAATAAAAATGTTGCAAAAGACAGGATTCCACACAAATTCGTGTAGTAAACTCCATTCTGCTTGTTCCTCTAGACATGCAACTGAAGAAAAACTATTCATACTTTTATTCTAAAGAGATGTACAAGTGCATATGTCTCTTGGGAATTTTTGCACTTTCTACGAATGACTGAAACGCACAGTTGATTTTCAGCCTCCATTTTCACGGAAATAAGAACTCTGAGCTGCTCTTAGAAGGTCTGGATTACATGCAAAATGCCGTAAATTCCACTTACACACCAAAGTAGCTAAAGTTTTAAGTTTTGGCTCGTTTAATACGAAGCGGGTAGGTATGGTGAGGAAAAAAAGGAGTAATAAAATTAACACGCTGATCTCATTATACCAGACGGTTGATTTAGGTCGTTATTGTTTATTACATAAACGTAAAATTTCATTGCTCCTGTATGTTTACCCCCGTTTTACTTTTAGAGCAAGTTTTACCAATAGAAAATTATGAACTCACGTACAAAGAAAACATAAATCATGCTTGGTGTTCCTCCTGCTTTTGAAAAACTGAAGAGTTACGAAGCCACTACACAAAATTGTTTGGAATACTCGGACTTTTTTTGATGTAGTGTTTCACTTACGGCTGTAGTTTCTACATTTCCATGCTTTCCGGGAGATGGTAAACCAAGGAAATCGGCATTTATTTCTTTGCTATTGAAATTCTGGTAGACCAACAAAACCTGCTGAAGCCAAGAAGATGAACCGAAGCCAAAACCAACAGCACTCTAGGAAAAAGGCAAACGAACGGCGTGACGTGTCATCAGGAACGTGTCACAGTTTGTAGACGGCTTTTACTTTCTATTACCCGTTGTAAATGGAGGATTCTTGCATTCTCCATAGTCATTGATACTACAATCATATTTCCCATATAATAGCCCTACATAGCAAGTTCCATTCCAAGCCCGAATATACATGTAGGTATCTCTACTTGCAAATTCTATTTAGGAGAAATATGCATTCCACTTTTTCCGTGTTTGCGTGTCATCAACTTTGGGGAAAGTGCGAATTTTCCCCTTGTCGTTTCACTCCAGCTTTCTGCTATTAGCATTAGTCGTGGTAGTAATGGAAGTTGGCGGCTCCACTGGATTTTCTCTCGCTTTCACTTGATTTTCCTCTTTGGATGTGCTCAAATGCAGTTAACATTGAGTTATGAAACGAGGCATTGGACTGTGTACTACGTGCAACGTATGTCCAAAAAATTGCTCTTTTTAGCGTAACGATGAGACCACTTGCATGGAACTAGGCATTCTATGAGCTATGATGAAACAACCAAATTATACCTAGTTAGGATCGAGATGATAAATAATATGTGATAGCGAAGGTTGTTAAGGATTGTATTGTTTCAGGCAAGCTTTTATGTGATCCTTTCTTCACTCTGTTCCCTTTTCACCGATTTTCATTGCATGTTCGACATCGTTAGCTCCATGCGTAGGTAGGCCAGATAATAAGTTATTTAAAATAATATCAGCTTTATGTTCACAATTTATTAAATTTTGCTACCCGTTACCCAGTTTGTTTTCTTTTCCTTGGAACTCATCTAGACTGAAAAGGAAGCGAGAACTAAATTTCAAGAATTTTTTTCGTAATTGAATTCGAAATGAGCACTGTGTGATGAAACTCATTGAAAATTTGCCGTAAAACGTGTTCAATCTGTAAGCGATATGAAATGACTTTTAGGAGCTGTTAAATATAACAAGCTAATGTGTTACACAAAACTTGTTATTTTCTAACATTCTATCGCATAGAACTCCTGTAATTATAAATACTTTAAATATGGAAAATTCATAAAACTTTGTCAAAATATTGTAAAATTTTTGGAATGCTAATGTTGAAATGCCTCGTTAATAACTTTTAAAATTTTGTTTCATACACTTTGGCACAATAAAGCCATTCATTTTTTTGCTATGAATAAATTGCCATATTTAGTTTGGGCTTAGTTCACCTTCACTTGAGTTGGAATGGACTTCGATAATGAGGAGAATTCAAATTCAATCGCTAGAAATATATCCGGTTGCAAAACGTGGAGATGTGAGTTTGGAATGAAATCGGAGTTTAATAATGTATGAACATGTTAACTTCAAACAACAATATCTAACTTCAAAAGTCTCCTAAATTTTAACACGCTTACTTATCAAACTCTGCGTAAATAAGCCTTCCTTCAACTAGAAACGAAATGGACTTCCGTGTAGAAAGCTGCTCATCAAAAGTTTGAAGTCTGAGAATTTGCATGGTTGACTTATTTAAAAATGGGCCAAATTTGTTTTTCTTTCGTCATAAACTCCAAGCAATCAAAAAGCTTCCTACATCGAGCTGTATCTGGCATGTTCATCAAGACTCTCAATAAACCATTTTTTCGCTACTCATGGTAATTTCTATTCCTTTTGACGAAAGTCAAACGCCAAAAACATCATACTATTGACATTAAAACACGTCTCTTTACAGTACATCTGGATTTTACCTCAAGCGAATAGTACGTTAACATCCATAAAAATGGAATTATAATAACTATATGAAACCTAAAAGTTTCACTGGGAAAGCTGAGAGTATGTGATCTAGCTGGTGCTGTACCACTTATTTCAAAGACGATGGGAGTGATGAGAGCCATATTTACAAGGGTAATTAAACATGGCATAAATGCGAGATCGAACGAAGCACATTACTTGCTCTGCATAATTACCTTCCTGGCAGCCATCAACATTGTGCGACCCGACAGCTTCACGGATGATTACTAGAGCAGCTGTTGTTCCCCCGCAACCGCTTCAGGAGTGAATTAATGTCTGTAGGAAACTGGGATGGTTGGTCCATGTCATGTCGTAGCATAATGTATGCTTTCTTCTGCCGGAATTCATCGTGTCTCCTAGCCCAGCGTCAGGTACGTCATTAAGGAGAGGGAGTAAAAGTGAGCAATGTGTGGGAGCGTGGCATAATTATAAAGATGTAATGTAATGTTACCAACTTAGTAAGACATGAACACAATCACCAGCAGGGTAAGATGCTTTTTGTTGGCGTCAAAAGGTGAAAAGTCATAACATTCCATGACATTTCATAATAATAAATCCCATGATGAGAGAATCAAGAGAAAATAAATAGGTCTCAATCCCATTCCCAGTGAATAAGGCGGCTGAGCTGAAGAAAATAGGAGGCATTTCCAGAACCCGAAAGAAGAATAGAGTAGAGAAAACAAGGAGTGAGCACAAGGCAAAGCATGTGGCAGCATACTGCTCGGACTTACTTACATTTCCCAGTTACACGAGAGTAAACTCATCGCTGTTGGATATTATGCTGAGTTTTAATTTTACGAGGAATCGACTCCCAGCCAATTTCGGAGGTTGTAGCAACAACCAAAGCTGCAAAATGAGAGGAAGGATATGGCGAGGAAAGAAAGACAGTGTTGAAAATTTGCTTGCCAAACGCTTACCACATGTGTACACATATCATAATAGTAGGGACATGGCAGTGTGTACACGGAGAAGGGAAAGTGCAATTTCATCAGTGAATTGTTCTTAGCATTATAGCCAACGCTTTTATGGTCGTTGAAAAAGCCTCTTTGTCAAGGAAAATACAAACCACACACACTCATCTCCAACTTAGAACCACTGTGACTTTGATGACAGGCTTCAATGAGCAGTTTGAGTAATTGGAAAGTGGTCTCCTGTGAATGTTGCGAGGAATTAATGCTAACAATTTATGCAAACGTGTAGTTCCCAACGACACCTTAACTACCTGCAGAATTGGGTGTACTTGCAAAGGTAATCCATTTTTGATTTCCTGGTCTGAAATTAAATTGCAACATAATATCCTGCAACTAAATAAAGATAGTTGTCTGCCCCGTGGAATTCCTAAGAATCACACGGCATTAAGATGTACGTTTTTGTTCTCCACTTGAGAACAATTGACCTAGAAAACTGAGTCTTGAAGATACTGCTATAAGCCGTTTCCTCATAACTTTGTTGAATTGTTTGAAGTGGATATTGTAATCTAACTTTCCTACCTCAAGGCCCAGTATGAGCTGTCTCTTTATTTCAAATCAACAACTACCAACTTTGTACACCTACCCAAAAAGTTGTCCTTTGGGATGAAGAGCGGGGGCTACCCACCTCCGATTTGAAACTCATAGAACTAATATTAACAAAAACTACGAGTTTACTACCACAATAACCTCATGTAATTATTCTGCCCGTCAGTCCGATTTTCATTCCAAGAAAGGTGTTGTAAAACCTCCATGATTTCCACTCAATCATGTTGAAATCCAACAGAAAATGAGAGGACAAATGAGCACAACTCTAGTGACAATAGTCAAATATAATCAAAGCAGAAGCAATTGGGAATGGCAGTATTGTGGATAGTTGCATATATAAGGGAACTCGCAATGAAATCTGACTAAAACACAGGCGAATCGAACAAGACAAGGTATGAAGTGGAGAAATGAACAAAATCATCAGAATGAATAGGAAATTCGCATTACAAAAGGGAAACTTTTCCAATGGAATATGGATGTATATTTCGTTCTATAATGTGTTGTTACGAAGTTCTCACCATTGTACACTGTTAATTACGCGTCGTTCATACCCCCAATTTTCGGAATTAAACCCCAGTCGTAATCCCTATGTGACTTTTTACATGCCTGTTAGTCAATGTGATCATTGGTAGTCACTAGTGATATGGATGATGGGTACAATACGGACGTGTTTACCAATGGGTTGAATAGCGACAGACGTAAGCACATGCTACTATTCGTACACCAAACAAGTGAGCTCACTCAGATTCAGATCCTGGATGTAAAAAAGGTACAATAATTTACGCGATGATTCTTGAATTCGTTCTGGATTTTTCCAGTACTAAAGCTATGGACCAATCTAAGGTTAATTTTAAACCTGCTTTAAAAATATTGAGTCATACTGTTTAAAAAAATAAATAAAAAGCAGTCAGTGGGCAGTAAAGTATTCATTCCTAGAGGGCGTCTTGGGAAATGCTACCTTTGTTCCAAATTTGGTACAAATGGGTCAACGTATATGTACTGGGGTGCGGACGGACAACTCAGTAAAGCCATAACTTGCTGAATTACATTCAGCTACGTAATAAACAAAGAAACTTCTCACGTTCTTTTGGTCAATTGTTACTCCACCGAGTCTGTATCCAGAGTAGACCGTAAATTGATTGATATTATGATATGATTAAAATGCGAAACTTTCTAACGATGAATCAACAAATTGCATCACAAGCTTTCATAATTTGACTGGAGATGTGAATAATTATGGTAGTGCTTAAGGTAACTTCTTTACCATGAGCTGTGTGATAGCTATAGATACATCAATATACAATTTCACTATTTCTGCAATAATATTTTGCACATTTTGGTTAGCCAGAATTTCTCCACTGTGGTTACATGTGCCATTCCCAGAATGCTTATTTAATGATGATGGCAGCTAGTGGAAAATGAGCATACCTACAAAAACATCTTTAAATCATATAAGCATGCACACAACCAAACAGTTCGTAAACTTTGTTCTGGTTTACCGAACACCAAAAGTTTGAAGGGGACATTGATTTATGCAATAAAGTTGGATTGTACATTGCTATTGAAATACAAACAGTCAGAAACTGTTATTGAAGTCTGCACAAGTATTTTACAACACTCAAACTACATTTACATAACATTTGTCTGAAGCCATGTTATTAATGACTTTCAACCCCCTTCACTACATTTTTGCACTTTTCCATAGAATGTAACGGTAAAAGACGTCACAAAAATGCTTTAGGTACGAAAACAAAAAATTGGAGACAACTTTAGGTGACCATTAAGCGACTATCTGCATTCTCCTTGGGGAAAAGGTGCAAGGGGAGTTATTAAGAAAACATGGGCTACAAATATCTAATTATGATAACCCCAAGAGTACATGAATAGAGTTATACAAATAAAATTCATATCTTACCTTGCTACAAGCTGTTAATCTCCAATTGATAATAAAATCCAAGTAATGAGCATTGGTGCTACAGTTGTTTCTCGCCGATCCTTGGTTGGTTTGTGGTAATTTTGATTGGCACAGTTAAGTGAATAACACAATTTTTAGTTCATATCATCAACCTCTTTGCACAAAGGAATCATTTGCTCAGAATTCTCGGTTATGTTATTTTTAGCTGAAGTTGTATGTTTTATTCCACTTGGAGTGTTTGCATTAGAGCTAGAATAATTATTCTGTCAAATTCAATGTTTTACTTTTACGCATCGTCTTATATTATCGGAGGGAAAGCAACATCGTCTAAACATATGAAATTAGGAAACAAATATGATGATGCTCAAGTATATGAATGTGGGATTGTCCCGTGGGATTCCTGATTTTTATAATCTCCGAAGCCCAGCCTTATACTGTTACGAATGCTACTAAAGTAGCAAGTTCTACAGCGTCTATAGCACATAAGTACAACTGGCGACTCTTTGTACGAGTTTTATTGATGGATGACCTAACTTGGGCCCCGATACGAAAGTTTCCATTCGTTTCACTTACTGTTTCCCAACGTCAAACTCGGCCAGCAGCCAACTCATCGTACTTGGGGAAAGTACAAAGTTGTGTGGCAGCACGTCGAATCTTTTGTATACTCACGACACCAGTTGACACTGCTGCAATGAAAGCGATTAAATTATAGTCAAGGATAAATTTACTTTCACTATCACTTTCCTTAATCAGCACACGTTGGGTTGGTTCAATTTGCTATTAAAGCATTAGTACCACTGCACCGCAGTTCCAATCTAGAACTCAGCAATAAAATACGCACGTTATGATACGACTCCGTTGCGTGTCAGCCAGGTAGCAACTTAGTGTAATTTTCGGTTAGTAGCCGGGTATCAGCTTACCAATAATTTTATGAGAGGATCGCTAAATATCCAGCGGCGACAATGGACATTTCCTTCCTAAACTAGTTTGGTATGTGGGTAGCAGCAAGCTGTGGGAGAAATCAGAGCCTTTGCGGTTAAACCATGAAACTCTTTTGAATGTCATATTTATACAGTTCTTGAACTCAATGTGAAAGACACATTGTGCTACTGTGGATAGAGAGTCAGGTCAAAGAGGAAATATTATTATGGGGTCTATATCTCCTATTGCAGTTCCTGTAAACTGATATTGTCTTTGTCCCTATCGTAGATTAAATGTTGAAATGATAATGAACATCCCACTTCCCGATGCATGTATTCATGTGCGTTGAAAAGGTGATTGTGATTGCTATGCTGAAAACTTGCAAGGTATGCACTTACGCCTAGCAAACTCAAACTGATGGGGCTACACCTTCACGCTATACGCAAATAACTTGCGATGCGATACCATCTCAGACAAGATAAGGATATCCCTAGAATTCTACTTTCATCCCTATTCCACTAGTCGCTTTGGGAGTGTTGTGGTAAGCAAGGAATGATGGGAAAGCGAAGAACAAATTGCATGTTTCACATTATCATTCGTTTGTATTGAGATGGACGCATGGAGTTGTCCGTTGCAACGTGACAATACGGAGCACCAATCATTCATCCCACTTTCAAGATTTTCCTATACATCTTTTCTATACCTAATATATTTATCCTTACGTACGTCCTTTGATGATAAACTCTAGCCGTATTTCACAATACGGGGGTTTCTTCTCTGTTTCTTGTTTCAAGTAATGAAACTCAGCATTTCTTTCCTGCTGACAGTTTCCATCCAAATCAGTTTTCATCTTGGTATCTTTCCACCAAACGACCAAGACGACATGGTATTATTATTGATGCTACAAATTGAAATGCAGACTTTCTATTTCCCCCCATTTCCACCTTGTATCCTATTTTGATTTTGGGGAAACGCCGATATTTATGGGAGTCGCGTAGACCATCATTTTTTGTGACTGCATAAAGTGTATGTAGATGTGTTGCTCTTGGGGTTTGGGGCTCAAACACAATATGCGCCCGTCGCAAATTATATGATCTAACCAAACATAAAGTCAAACCTAATTCTCAGTCAGGATTTGAAAACTTTACGGCGCAAACTGGTTGTGTCAATAAAAATGTAATACACTGAGTCGTTCCGAATCGTTTTTTCTCACTCCGTACAATTCAGACTTCTGTTTGTTTATCAAAAGTTTCAGAAATCTGATGCCGTTGTCGTTGTCCTCCCAAAAGAAATGTTGTCGATTCAAAAACTGCTGCTTCAGTCATGAAGACAGTCTGTTTCGTTTGTGAAAGTGGTTTGCACATTTACATACACACGACAGCCATCTGACATGTTCCATTTGTAAACAACATTCGACTGTTGCAACAATTTGGTCTCCGAATCAATTTAGTGTATATGCGTCTCAGCAAAACCATGCATTTCTGGCTATGAACTTTCTTATTGGGATATAAATAGAAGTATGATGTGCGGAAGTTTTATCTTTTACAATTTAGAAAGGACGACTTTCACAAGATTTTTGGGTGAACATGATACAAATATCATGGCATCGGTTGATAATATATAATTGAGTACGAAACTTCTGACCTGAGGCTAAAAACTGAGTTGCTGCTGTTAAAACTGGCAACAGGGGTCCCTATGCATTTTGCCAGTACTCTGTACATGTGCATATGTAATGAGCTGTTGAAAGTTAAAACACATTGTTATGGATTCGGATCATCAAAAATGTAGTTTTTCGATCATTCATGTCAGAGCAGCAGAGTTTGTAGGAGCTTTACGCTACACAATCATAACGTCTATAATTTATTGGTCTTCCAGTCGCTCACAATTTGGATCGGTGTTGGTAGTACACGCAAAAGGGAGTTGCGAAAGAAGTTACTTTTCGGTTGTTAAAATTTTAAAGACTTGTTTGCTGTAGAAAAACAGGAAGTTTATTTTGCACCGACACGGCAAACCCTTCAATCACTTGCGACATACGCTTTCTCCAAGATGCACAGGTTTTTCTTTCAGCAGAGCGTCACAACTGTAAGCAAATTCGGGAGTCGGAACCTCCACTCCAGAAATAGACAACAACATGATGACTTTGTGGTTACACTTTGGAAGATTCAAAAGCCGTGGTATTAAACAAAGTGTCACTCAGGAAACACATTATTTGAGGTTAAGCCATTGGAGACGGAGATAGAAAGAAATGCAGAGCTGAGACGGAGTTTTTGGAGAGGAGGATGAATTGCGAACGGGTGAGTGAGCGTTCAGTTAGCTGAGTTAAGCTAGCAAAAAGAAGTCAACAAGAAAGTATTACAGGAGCTACCCATGTGTACTTGCTTAAAATGCGTGTATGTCTACATTCTCTGGTGTGTCTTACTCGTCCTGATCCGGATTGCCATCTCAGTTTTCTGAGGCAGGGAAACTAAGCTTAAAGGTTTTTGGATCAACAGCCTCCTTCTTTCAGGGAGAAAGTCATGGTTTCATTTTCACCACCAATACATTTATGCGATGCAGCTAGTCATTTAGATCATGTTCATTTATATATTCTAGATGAAATCTGGTGTGTATTCGCAGTTTATACTTTTTAACTAAACAATAAGGAAAGGTACTTAAGTGGGAGTTGGGAAATGAGGCTGATTTAAAGAAGTGTGCTGCTTGCTTTGGCTTTGTCTCTTAAAGTGTTTCTTGTGTCATCCGATATATTGTTTAGGTAAATAATTCCAGCGCCAGGGCCGCCAAGAACATGGATATCAACTTACAAGATGATGAGAGCGGTTTGCAGACTCCAAAGAAAAAACCAGTTCCTTTGCACACGCTGATATTGATATAGTTCTGCTCAAATCATTAAAGAAGAGACAAATATATCTCCAGAATTTGCACTACATTATTCATCAAAGAAGAGGCGCATTCCACGATAGAGCGGAGCTTATATGTCGTCCCTAACCTCGCGGTAGCCACTGGAGAAGGGAAGACTCTGAGATTCTCAACGTTGTTGACGTCCGCTTGATTGGCTCATCTAATTCTATTGAGATTGCTGACTCCTTTGTAGAGTCGAGGGAGGTATGGATGCGGTTATTGTTGTGGCAAGCTGGTACCTTATGTCACAGTCTTAGAATGTTGCAAATCAATACCCCAATTTTGGACTACGTTGTTGATCCTGGTATTGCCACTTGTGGGCAATCAGTACCTTTTCAATTTTCTCCTTTTACATTGTTGAACTGATGAAGTGACCAGAACCCATCCTTCACTTAAATCACAATGAATTACTTGAAACGGACGAATAAGACGCCCGAGTTTTACAATCCCAATTAATTGGTAAAGGGAGGAGATGGGAGGAGAGCATAGTATATGCCATATTTGGAAAGGAATAGGACAAGACTGAACTTACCAATTTGACGGCTTATACAGCTAAATTGCTGATTGTTAATAATTTCTCTGTCGTAAAGAATGTAGCACCGTTTAATGTCAGCGATGACAACCCAGGAAAGGAGAATGGATGTTTGTAGCTGCAGTATAATTGAAAATACACATAACAGATTAAGTTACGTTGATATCACCGTAACATGTGGGGAACTGCCACTACTCTGGAGCGTAGTCTCAGTCAATAATATTCCGGTATGGTCGAGTCTTCTTTGCAATAAAATGGGTAATGTGGTTCCAGGATTGCGTGCAATTCACTTTCCCTTTTTCGCCATGACTTTTGATGAGCACAATAGCTGTTGACAGTTCGTTTGTCACTGAGAAAGGGTACTGCTACACACAGGAAGAAAAGACAGAAGAAAGGGATAATTTCATTTCGCGATAGGCTCACAACGACCAACTCACGATGGGAGTAAGTATGTACATAATGTATCTGGGGAAAAAAGTGGTGGAATTTCACCTAGAACGCTTTTATTAAGCTATCATAGCCTCTTCAGAAGGAAACAGGGAACCAAACTGACCACATATACATACTTATATGTAGGTAAACATTCCCGTGCAATGTATGTGATTGGAAAGGACAACTAGGGAAAAAAGAGTGTTTTCATGCAAAATGCACTGTCTCTCGGTTTAGCTTCCTTGGCTTCAGCTTACTCCGGTTGAATGCCGAGCAGGAAACTCTTATAACTACTGCCACCAAGCTGTGTCTACGGAATGAAGTTCATCGAGTGTGAAGTGAAGAACTAAGCCTCCTATTTTTTCTTAGCCACAATCTGACTGACTATTCACACTTCGTCGATGGGTCAGCCTAAGAGAATGAATTGAAATGAGGGCGATAATGTGTAATGCAATACTGGAAGGATGGGAAAAGAGCTAATACATTCAATATACTTATATAACGTGGGATGAGCGGCGCTATCAGTGCTGCTCACCACTCCACTCCACTAATCATAATGTTTAATGGGGAATACCGAGAGAGAATGGGGGGTAAAATGTGTGAAGTTGTGTTGTATATTTTAATGTGACTGCAAGACTTCACTTATGTAAAATGAGTGTACGATGAAGATATGTTTTTAACAAGATGCTAAATACTAGAATGTGTGTCATATTGGAGAAGATAGGAAAAATGGAATGAATTGTGTGTGGAATGCAACACTAAAGACATATAAAAAGGAATAATGGTGACCTACTGCTTTTTTGGCTGTTTCCGTCTAGTCGCAGCTCCTTATACTCTACGACTGCTACCCTAATGCACTAGAGTGTTGTGCATACCCTGTTCCAACAACCAAACTCCAAACCCACACGGCTCTACCTACAAACCTAGAGGAAAACGGGAAGAGAAAATCAAAGCATGCGAATGTATCATGGAAAGCAAGCGGTGAAACCAAACCAGTTCCTTTTTGCATTGGAGCTCCCAACAGTCACAAACTACCCAATACCGGCTTGCGCAGCTTTGTCTCATCCCTTTCGACATTCAACCTTAATAAATACCTAGAAGAATGGAGAAAGTCGAAGTCAAAGTCCAGTAGTAGTGACCATCCAACACGTTTCCCGTTTCCGACCCTAAATAGCTTCATGGACCTAGAGGTTTTTCCTCAACTCAATATTGTTGTATAACAGCATCATTCCGAATTCTGGAGCTCTTAATTTTGCAAACTATGCAAACTCTCCCGTGAATTAACCATTGTTTGTCAGTACTCAAAGGGAAAGGTGTGAGAGCAGAATGCATTTTCCCACTTGGCTTTCACTTTTCTCTTCCTTTCGCTCTGGGTGCGTCCTAAACTCTGTTCAGCTTCCGACCTTAAAATATCACAGCTCGTATTGAATGGGACCCAAGTTATTTTAAATATAAACCTCGTGTATCATCCTGCTCACTGGATGTAAAGGAATACACCCTTGTTTTCTTTGTTAAATTGTGTGCCAATTTATGATTGATGATGTGCTGGTTTTTACAGCATTTTATTTCAGGCCAAGAATCTTTTGACTATTTTTCTTCCAGTGTTCAACCACCACTAAACCTGAGAAAGGAATTAAACACCCTTTTTACCGGAGTTTTAACCGATCTTGAAATAAAAACATTTAAGGATTTCAAAAAAAATAGTGGTAACCCTTTGTATGAGAATTCTTTCAGCAGTGTGAGCAAACCATTTCCTCAAATTTAGACAGAAGGAAGGAAAAAGGTTTTCACTTACACCATAAAATAACTTTGCCAGCCACTTGCCGCCGTACCATATTTTTCATAAAATATACAATATTGGGAAGACTAGTTGAATTTGTTAGGAAATTACATGTTATTGCAGATGTTGTTATACTCTCTTCCTTGAAGAAGAAAAAGGGAGTCCATTAGGTGTGAAAAGAGATCAAACTGTTTGTTAAATAAGCAGTACCATCCAACAACACTTGCCAAGAATTGTGAATTGCATGTTAGGCCAAGAGACAGGAAGCTGCTCAGAATCTGTGCTGTAGAAGCTGTCCTCAAAGCATAGGATTGTAAAGGGTAAGTTATAATAATAGAGGAACTAACGTGGATTGTGGATTGCCTTCTTCAAAATCTTTCCACTTGCACACGTTTCTCTAGTCCCGGAATATGATGCTAATGCGATAAGGTCTCCCTGCCCGACATTGTTTTCCGGGCTTTGGGACCGGTAATAGGACATCATGTATTCATACATGGAATAATAATATGCTCACTTTGCATTTATCTCTTCAGATTTCTATCTAAACTACATGAAACAGAACAATAGAGAAAGTATTAGATCGTAAAACCATCCACCTGATTCACTTACCAGTGCAATGCAATCAAAAAACACTATTTCCTCGTGTGGGGCTCCCAACTAATTGGGTTTTGAGCTGTGACATCTTTGTTCAAAATTGTGCTGGAGTCAACGGAGCATTGTCCTTAACTCAAATGCATAATGTTACTTTTTACAAAACTTTAAATCATTTTCGCCTCCAGCCCTGTTTCTTTCATTTTATTGTTCCTAACCAGAACCAGAACATGATAAATGTTTAAACTCTTTTAGGATGGAAATGGAAGAGTTTCAGTAAATATAAGTTTTCCCAACCATGTTTTTATGTGCATCCCGGGAATATTATACTTTCATGATGGTTTAATGTTATTGACTTGGTCAACGTTCTTATTTACATAATCCGTTAGTGGTTCCTCGCCTGAAGATAACGCTCCATATTTCCTGTTAATCAACTTAATCGAAACGAGAGCAGCCAGTAAATCATAAGTTACACAATCACCAATCCTATTTACACCGTTTCAGGTTACCCCATGTAGCTCCCTTTCTTCATACGTCATGTACATACGGCTAGTGGAGGAGCAGTGATTTGTTGGAAAAGTTTTTTGGTGAGTCGTGTGTGAATAAACGAGCTTCTTCTTTTGTACTTCATGTGTATCGTAGCACGGTGCTCAGTGGAATGCAGGAAACGGAAAGGATGAGGAGGAGTTCCGAACCTTACAACTTGCCCTACATAAACCTCTCCTCGAGAGTAACTAGAAATGAAACTCGAAAAAGAATCATACAATTTACGAAACAACTCTTGAAAAAATGTTTTCTGTGAATGGTTCGTAACCTTTAATCCTCTAACGGATAATGCTGGTTGGGGAAGCTAATGCATTTACCTAGTTGATAAAAGCCATTAGAAGAATTGTGAAACATGTTTCCTATAGTTGTGTGGTGGGGATCTTGAGATTTCAGCAACGCACCTCCGCTCACACAAATGTAGTATATGGATTGCTAAATCTTCTCCAGAGTCGTTTATTGTGATGTGCTAGCACGAAGCACGACGATATGTAATTCATATGAAAGCAGAGGATCAAAGTCAAAAAGTCAGCAGTGGGAGACACATGTTGGGCATAAGAGGTTATGGCTGAGTTTTGACGTGACATCCTTATTTCCTTGAGCTTGATGTGATGTGATGTGATGTAATGTACGTGTAAACATGAAAAGTAATGCCGCAGGAAGCTGAGATACTTGATTTTTAATAAGTAGGAAGAATAATAGTGCACCAGGCATCACTCCGTAATTACCAACTTGCGACGGGTTATTTTCATATATCCCAATGCATAAAAATCGATATTGCCAAGATGAGTTTCGCAAACAATCAAAACTTTCCAAGCGAGCCGAGCCCTTTAAAATTATGTTCAATGTTTGGGAGAGTTTATGCATATATGAAATGCTGCCTATTATTAGGGATCAATAAGTGAATGTTTTTTCTAATGCTTTACACCATATACTGATTTACAGGACTCCAAGTTTTCCTTTATTTATATAATTTACCACTAGTTCGACTACACTCATAGACATTGTGTTTCTTTTCCAGTTTTTTTTTTGAAAAATTATACATCCGGCTCAGCTTAGAGATGTAGAGATGTAAGTTTTTTTAATTGTCTGTAGAATCGTAGAATATATTGCTTAGCAGCTATTATGGTTTTTTACTACGTTGCCCCAATACCGCATATAAATGTACTCTTTTATACTATCAACTATTGCGTACGGCTCCAAATATGGAATTTCATTAGTATGCCTCAATTAAACTCGCGCTTTAAAGTCCTTAGTGACTAAACATTTGTCTAAAGTTTTACTACATGATTGTATACTGTACAAGACCAAGTTTTCAGTTTTTATCATTTGTCTACACATAGCTACCATTTTTGTCACCTGTAGTTATTAAGTTCACAACAAAATAGCACTTATATAATTTATGCAATACACTTAAAATCCTAAATGCAACTACAGTATGTTATGCAACGACATTATCTGCTTAACCTAGTGTAAGATGGACTTAAATGGATTGGATGAGTTTAAAGGTATTCAATATGATATGTATCGGTTCAACTTTCAGAGATGCTCTCTTGACGACTGAACAAAAGGGGAGAAACTCATTAAAGTACAGTAATTAGTTTGTACCCTGCCTTTCATTAACGGCTACATGAAGTATTAATACTTTTTTGATAACATTTTTATTTGCATCAACAGATCATGTCATTGTAAAAAGTGCAATGGTAATGAGAAGTATTTAAATCTTTTGTCAGCGTCGTTAGTACATCATCTGGATTGGTCCAATAGTACAAATAAAGTATATCAGATTCTTATGTTTCGGCTTAAATACGTATCAAAATAAAAAATAAAATATAGTCACCACAAAATTTTGTAATTTAAGTTTTAAAGCTTGTTGCAAAACTTTTTTTAACGCTTCTAGTTAACATTTATCACACCATGTGCAAATAGGAATGCCTGCAAATAAAATAGTACATGTTTTTCGTTTCAGTTACAATATTTCCTAATTTTAAGCATTAAACTGAATGGGAATCAGACGGAATGCAAGGTGTGCCTGTGAAAGGAATACGTTAAGTACATACAATATAATAGTTTACATAGCTTATATGGGACGTTTTAGAGTGATTAAAATGGTTAAGGAATCAGCATCAAATATGATATGGCATGTGTTACTCTGTTTGAGTAGTTAAACAAAACCAGCAGACATTTATAAAAATTTATCAGAATGAAAACATTGTCTTCAAAAGTTCAAACTTGTATAATATCTGTGCAGTGCAAGCTCAAAAGGGGGTTTCAGTACGATTGTACCAAGCAATTCATAGTTCATCGTATGTGCGTTAAGAAACTTATCTTGAACAGCTTTTTGCACAAAAACTGTAAATATATCTTTGTTACTTTTTACGACCAAGTTTAGCCGAAGAAATTGCAGAGAGGCAGAATGGGCGAGAAACGAACGCAATGTGTTTAAAAACTGAGACTTAATTAGTTCAATTATCAACATTTACTCTCCGTTAGTTAAACATATATACTATACTATGAACTACAAAGAACTTTAAAGTGAGATGCCAAAATATAAGGGAAATAAAAGCAGGCAAGCACAGGCATACAATGTTCCTATTTTACGATTCTTTCTACATTCTACACAAACATATATGTAAGAAGTTGATTCCTTTTTATAGCACGCAACATTAAAACAAAAGCACAAAATAAAATCTAAAATCTTTCACTAAAACTCTAAAATACACTTTAATCTGTCATACCATTTCAAGATTGTGTACAGCAACTCATAATCTACCATTATACCTAATTACGTAATTACATATAAAAGCACCAAGGCTATAAGACTCATTAAGTTAAAGCTTGCACTACCATCAACAGAAAAATATTAATTTAAATACTTTGATAAAAAAACATGTAGTTAAGTCAAGACAACTCCAAATCTCTAACACGAACGGTTTTTCCAAAGACTTGGTTACTGTTTCATATAATTTCAATTTCCAGCTTAAAGAAAAATCCAGTTGTTTTGTTTTAAAAAAGATAAATGATATGTTACGACATGCAATGTTTGGTTAATGCCCTGACATCACTAACAAGATACTCACAACAACGTGGAATACAAAATTGGAATTCCATCACTCGTTTTGCTAGTAAAACCCACCAGTGAGTAAAATACAGATTTCACTAGGCAAACTGTGTTAAGTCGATCTTGCGAGGACTAACATTGTGCGCAAAATTTTGTAAATTAGGTAAGATAAAACTCAATTTTCGGAATTAGATACTTGTACCTCAGCCTCCATCACATGATTATTATTTTAACTACGTCCAACGTCAACTACAATCCTTAATAAGAGTCTCGCGTATCTCATCACCATCTTGTCGACTTACTTCCACACTCTGTTAAAGAGGTCCATGAACGAGTCGTAAATCATAAATGTGATTGCCACATCCAGACAGACACGACTGAGGCGAGGGACAGTTCCTTTGTAGAACCTGCAAAGTACGCAAATAAAACGATGATTAGGAACTATTAGGTTGGATTCGATGATGATACGGAACATATTTATTAATGCTCCTAATGCCCCTGCGTATCAGTATGTGAATCTACAACTCCGCATTGATAGGATTTTAAAAGGCACTGACTAATAATGATCAAAGAAGATAATATATATTTATATATGTGGAAATATCCGTCGTCTCTGCCACTACGGGTCATTGTATTGTCTGTCATGCCATAAATCATTTGATTTTCGATTCTAAGAACCATGTACCTATTGATTTAGAATGAGTCAGTTCCTTAGACAAAGAGACGTAGACGTGAGGGTTAGAGGCTTAACCTGCATGTAAGCTAATGCGTCTCTTGAGGAAACCAGAAATTGCACTAAATGATGAATACGTGATACACAGAACACGACTTTTGTTACAGAAGGAAGAAGGGTGACACAATGTCGACAATTTTGCTAGAGGCTTTGAGCCGCTTACTTAAATCCACATACCAAAGTGAAGATTGATGTTGCCGAACTAACTAAATAAATGTGTGAAATCAGCAAAACGCCATATAACTCACTAGAGTCTACGTACACTTGCATTCTTATGTAGTGTAGATGGCAATAATCCAAGGTGCAATACACCATTTATCAAAAACATATTTAGTAGTTTATCCCGCTAGACTTTCTCGACGTGAATGGGAATTTCGAAAAACTACACTTACGCCTTGGGTCCTTCGTGTTTCCAGATTTGAACGGCACAGTCCAACGTGTTTTTATATTTGGAAGCTTCCAGTCCCTGTGTTTATAAATTATGATATTTTACTATTAAATCGTCCGTGACTGCTGGATGAGCATAATAAGCTAGATGGTGTAAGGAGTCTCATACCTGCATTCTGGTTTTTACAACATCCACCGGAGTGTTACCAAACACGGATGCTGCTCCAGCAACGGCACCAAATGCTCCAACGACAAGTTTAGGAACATGCTTTTGAGGATCACCCCCACGGTAATAATCTTTCAGGGTTTCCATCACAAAGAACCTTATCGCTTGATTACTGCCCTGCTTAATAATCGTGGCAGTGACACCTTTATAAGTTCCTCCAATTCCTGCCCAAACAAAAAAAACATTTAAATAAAAAATCACAATAAAGAATTAGGAGGGAGGACTAAATAAATGTATTAAATTATTACCTTCAGCCCGTATAATTTCACGAACACCATGGAAGAAGCCCTTGAAACGAGGGTTAGCAGATCTCTGGTCATTGATGAATTTCACCTTAACAGTCTCCATCGGAGTTACGGCAAATATAGCTTCCGCAACTCCAGCACCAAGACCACAGGTCAGTCTTTGAACAGGCGAGAGATTTCCTTTAGAATCCACGCTCATCGTTTTAAATTGCTCAAATGCACCAAACCTGAAAATAGAACATTAGACAAAAAGTTATTAATGACCAGTATACCTAGTCGAATGGCATCAGGATAATTTATAGAATACTTACCTAACTGCGGATTTTGGAATGGAGCCATAAAGCAGAACACTAAGACCTCGGTAGAGTCCAAAGAACCCATGACTCCGAACAGTTTTCTTAACACAGTCGACAATCCCATTATACTGTTTGGTTTTCCCAGTTTTATCATCTAACTGCAACTGAGTTTTGACATACTCGGTGGGAAAAGTAATACAAATTTCGATTCCTCCAGTGATACCACCAGCTATAATTCCCTTTACGCCGATGTTTCCTCCGCCAGCAGCAGCTGCAGCACCATTCCGACTCATATATGGCCTAGATGGAAATGGAAGTTTTCCTATTTTTGAGTCCATTTTGTCTGAAAATAAACATGATATATTATTATTACCCCCTTCTTTTTTACATTACATTTTTCCCCTAATGGAAAAGTCAAATGACAATGCAATTGCAAGTTTTATATTGGAATCACGTACAAATAACACACCTATGGGAATTAAATTCGTCAACTGTTCGATCGAACTAACTCATTTACTTAGAATTGATAGTCGGTGACAAGTAATTTGAAGCAGCTGTAATCAATGAGTTACCATAAATTAGCATTAATTCAACATGATCGTTGCATAATGAACCGTTCCATGCGAGTCCATGCTAACATCTCTACCGAACAGGCAGGAAAACTATGTAGGCTACTATTGCTTAATGTCACGTCATTTGTTCCACGTATAAGCACGTGTATGCACATACGCTCAGCATACATACATAACACATTATATACGAGCCAAATAACCTTGAAATCAGGAAAGCTTGCGACAAATCTCTGCAACACTTAATTTATTCCCTTCCCTTACATGCAGCAAAAAAGCACTTACAAGTGTGAAATGCATTTTCTTGATAAATCCAGATAATAATCAGTTGGATGTAATGATTCTTCGTTTGCCGCATGCATGCAGATTTATGAAAACGCATCTAAACTTTGATTGATGTGATTATTTCAACATTTGGCTTCATTGCTACTCATGACATGACATATGATCATGATTCCCATCATACACAAACCCATTAAAAATGATATCATTCAACCGATCTCCGCTTCCGTTGGCAGTTAAAGATGTTATACATTACAAGCAAATCGTATGATGAAAGTTGAAATGGTCTCATACGTATAGAGCTTGATCAAGACCTTCCCCTCTGCATATTAAGGAAATAGGACAGACATACTAGCTTAAAGCTGATATACCTACCGAAAAGAATGTCATTGTCAATTGCGTTTCAAGAAATTGGCTTTGGTACAAAATTCTTTGAATCCGCTGTGGTTTGAAGAAAAACATCAACATTGAGCCGAACCCTAATGCAGAGCCAATAGTGAGTGAGCTTCATGCTATCGACCCACTTTGACAATGACCCTACTCATGCATTTCCTAACTGAATGAATGCCAGGATGAATGGAGTATTGTCTCCGAAGACTTACAACTTGATAAGCCTTATATAAACGCATTAAAAACCTTATTTTCGTGCCTACATTATATAACCACCTGCCCAGCTCCATACTGAATATAGAATGAATGAATGCCATCAATGCTACTTGTTACCAAGACTTGTTAAGCTCCAATCAAAATCGCACACCTAATACTGATCGACACCACTGTCAATTTGACAGTAAGAGTCTGAGCACAAAAATGCGAAAAATTGTTATGATGCCTGGATTACTTAAAATTCAATTCCAACATCGACATTACTAAAAAGACAACAGGGAAAATTGTTACAACCTTACCGTTTCTTAATGTACACTTCAAGTTTAAGTACTTTCCTTCACCTGTTCACTGTCACCACAATTGCATCAACATACAACACACCAAAGAAGCAGCCAACACTGGAGTGGAATCCAATTTATCTTCTGGCGACTGACACGAAAAGTAAAACGACTATACTGCTTTACTTAAATAGACTGGAAAACGAAAATGAACTACTAATCCTTTCAATCAAAGTTAAAAGAAGTAAGTCTGCAGCCGACCGACTCTGCCAAACCAAAAATGAGGATAGCGGAGTAGCTCACGAGCTGCCTCAATATTCACAGTGATCTATACAAACCAAGGAGGAAAACTATAGTGAATTAATAATTTAATGTATAAAATGATGAAGATGATAGAAGGAAAGAAAGGGAGAGGTGTATCAATAGTAAATATTATTGGTTTGGCAAGAATGAGGAGAGGATAGCTTCATGAGCATGCTGATGTGATATCGAATGAATTTGACTCAAGTCAGTATAACAACACACAGTCCACTACTCTGCCCATGTGAAGTGGAGTGCAGCAGTGGTTGTCTTGTCCCGTGTGCTGGAGAATGAATGCCGTAAATGAGAAAGGTAAACCAAGTATGTAATGCAGAACGGATAGAATGAATCTAGCAAACATGCTGCTATTGCTATGCATTCACAAAAATCCATCTACTTGAAGCGTGAACCAGTTTATAGGCATCTAGGCATGATATGCACATGTACCCATATAAGTACAATATATTTTTCTGGGGTGATTTTGATGATACCCTGATTATGAGTCTGCTCAGAATTTGACGTCTTTACATTTTCTTGATTGCTAGTGCAAGACAAATTTACATACAAAGGTGATAATGATAAATGATGGATAAGTAGGAGCTGAGCTAAGGTTGAGTCAGTGATGTGTCCATTTCTACTAGGAGCCCGTTATATCGGTTTCTACCTGTACAGTTTTATTGGGTTTAAAAATAATTTTTGTGTCACATTCCTTTTGCCGGATTTTTATGCCGGTTCTGGAAAACGACAGACCTACCAATCGAAACTAATATTTAAATGTATATTGTTGTGGCTCATATCAATTTATGGAACCGAACTTCTCTACTTTCCGATTAACCAATTTGAGTAACATTGCCCCAAAATTGACAATACATTTTAGTGCACTATGTGAACGTCAGTTTGGTTTAACTTTGTCACACTTCTTCTCAAAGTATCTTACGCCTAGGGAAGGGACGGACATAAACAAAAAATGCAAATAAAAACGAGGCAGTGGACATGACAATCATGACATGTGCTAGCTGGAGAATTCATGCATGGTTGTGTAATTTTTATTAAGAAATTTCCTTTATAATTTGCAACATTTGGTAATCATTCATTCGTAGGGTTTATATAGTACAGCATGTACTACGTCAACTGATGCATGTTGCTTAAGTCTTGAGGAAAAGGAGTTTGCTGCTTTTGCTGTTACGTAAGTGGCAGCACAAGTAAAAACGCATGATAATTTACCTCGTTTGGAGACGTCGAGCACATGAGAATAAATCCTTTCTCGTCATGTCATTTTGTCCATGAGTTTTGCATCTGCTGCAGTTATTCATAAGGCACAGTTGTTCTACATGATTAGCAACATGAATGCATGCATGCAACACGAGGGAAAACCTGTTCTTGCCCAGTGTATTATTATAGGTCGTCTTCCTATATACCTGTTCCATGGACTTGATGAACCACATTATTTATTCAAGCGAGCCAACAGTTCTGTCTGCATTCTGCATGGAGCAACGTGCTAGTCATATGCGTCAATTACGTGATTCCATTATCAGAAAATTGCATAGGCACCGAAGAACAGGCTACCATGCAGCCGTAATGTGACATTACTTAAATTGTTATCCGAATCAGTTTACTTTAAAGATTTAAATTGAAATGTAATCATACATGGACATTTTTTGGCGCATAAGGTGCCAAGAAAATATGGAAAATATGTCGTATTACAAGTCTAATTGGCAAGTCTAATAAACCTATTGGCTATTCTATTTTAACTTCGTCGATTACTCCTTGCTTAAAAACCAAACCAAGCTAATTATTATGCATTCGCAAAAAGTTCATGAAGTACACAGTATTCTTATACAGTGAAGTTCATCTAGATTCAAAGCTAATATTACAATTTACAAAGTGACTGGACGGCGAACATTCAAGAGGAAAATTGTGCCAATTAAATCATCTCAATTTCCTCATTCTCATGTTGAACGTTTCCTATTTTCATTCATACGTTCAACATGTGGCTTTCTTTCTTCAACAAATTTGCTTTTATGACTTTGAATTTTATGGCTAATATCATGCAGTAACGTAAGCCTTACGTCAAATTCAGATTGAAAATCATAATGAAACAACTGCAACATCTGTACTAAATAAATAATACATATGTAACTGAACGACGCTTGAACTTAAACGAAATGTCTACCACGATGTCATGAATTGTAATATATCAAATTAATAGAAACGCCTTCCATGAGTAAGTTGAGTCAAAATGTTTACATGTGTAAACATGTTCCAGAAAATCTTGAAATAGTAATGTGACGTTTTTACTGACAAGTAAAATGCAATGCGATTTAGTTGAGATGTACGATTGGCAGGAAAATTACTTTCTAATTTAAACCTAATTGTTTTCTCGATAAGTGTAAAATGATTGCAAATTCTAAAAAGTTTATTCAATTGGAATACAGTGTAAAAACAATACAATTTGACAGAATAAATATATAAATCTATATAAATACTATTAGTTAGTAATTGCGTACAGCTTTTTGTTGAAGCGATTAATTTGTTATTCTAGTCACGTAATTCATGGCCACATCATAAAAGACTAAAGCCATAGGATAGATGCTTTAAAAACCAAAATAAATGAGTAATTACAGTCAAGAAAGTAGTAACCTGAAAAACATCAAATTATGCACCAAGCATGTGCTGGAAACAATGACCATCAACGCATATTCGCTTAACTAATGGAAAAACATGTTATTACATGTATGTCAACTCTAAAAAAAAGCATTCAAACCGAATTCACAGTATTAACATGGTAGAGGTAGTAAACAACAATTAGTTTTGATGAAACTAAGTTTGCATAGTACCAAAAATATCTACACAACTAAATCTATGATTGACACAGATGATAATTGATCCCTGTTTAATCCATAAAGATTGATAACAATTTTGTTCGGCACTGTGACTACCATCCAGGAGTTGTGTTTGCAAGACGACGCATGCGCCTGAAAACAAAATATATATTTTAATGAACTGCGAGATAAAAGATAGCCAGAACAAAACTCGGCTAACAAAATCATCATCTTTAAATACCTCGTATTTCTATCTTGGTCTCGAATCTTCTTTTCCATTTCTGCATCTGTCAACGTTTCGAGATACGGTGCCCACGTCTCAGACTCTGAAGGATGTCGGAATGGATTTTCAACGGTTTGCAGTGGCGTTTCACTAAAGGCATATGTTCGTTGGTGCCATGAAATCTGGCCTCGGATTGAGTAGGCAATTGCTGTCACAAACTCTCCACCCAACCCTAACTCAGCACATAAGCGTACGGCAAACTTTTCAGGACTATTGTCCTTCTCACTCATGTCCCACTCGATTTGATCATTTAGCGAGGTATTCCCGACGTGAATATTTAACTATAAATCATTTAGCATTTCATTAGCGTTTATTAAAAACATTCTAATATCAGTCTGTTTTTTTGTTTTTCTACATTACGAATATAAATATTTACCCACCTTTATAATAACTCTCTGATCAGATGACTCATCTAATATGTTATCAGTAGGAAATGCATCAACTTGTTGTCGAATACTTTGAGCTACCGCTGGAACAAATGTTGTAGGATTCAAATCTAGGTCATCACAAAGTATCTCAGCAAATTGTTCCGGTGTTACAAGGGCTTCTGTAATCCCAAATGAAATTGAAATATCCTCTTAAAATCTTATTTCAACTTTTGCGAACTTTGGAATTAATCATTTTAATGATGCAAAACAGTACCATTTTTATTCCATGTAAAAGTATCTCTAAGTTTTTGACCATCTATTTCCATATCAAGACGAATAGGCACTAGTACTTCTGGTTGCTGAGCATTTTCAACAACTGCTTGTGGGTCAGTGTCGTCAAAGCAAATGGGAAAAGTTCTCATTTTCTTAGTGGACACTCGATTACGACTAATTTGTGTTGCTTGAGGAACAGCATCCAAATGAGAACTATTGGGAAGTGATGGAACCCATTGCGTTGGCTTTCGAGGCTTAGTTTCCCTGTTAGTGTACACAAAATATTTTTTATCAAATGGATGCATTTATTAAAGCAGACTAATTGGGATTGGTGAGTTTACACTGGTGCATGAGATTTGCACGCTGCAACGGATTAGTTTATGAATATGCATCCTTTGTTTAATTACCTAGGAGGAGGAGCTTCTACTGAATGGACAGAAATAGCCTTGAACTTTTCATCATTACCCTCAATTATATCCTCCACTTCCGACGCTCGTAATAATGAAACGCTTGCCGCCAGGACGTGCTGACTTAAACCTGAAATGATTATTTATGTTCATTCCTAAACTTCAATCTCAGAAAAACATCACAACGCCGGCATACAATATGCAGTCCTGGCATATTTGGCCTTGGTCATTATCATCACTTTTTCAATTTCATATTTACCCAGTTTAGCCAGGCGCTTTCGTTCATCATCCGTTACCGGTACTCTAGTCAAACCTGGGTAACGTTTGTACAATGAGCCACGGAATTCTCGAAGGTAGTTCCCAACCTAACAAGGGTTATATATCTTATTAGCAATTTCTTACTTCGATTGGATTGGATTCACAGTTCACCATTGTGATAGTACAATTTTGTTTTACCTCCGAGCCGACATAGTAAAACTCCCCATTTTCTTCAAGTTGAAAGCTGATAGGCTTATCTCCATACGTTCTTAGTGCCGCCATGCTTAATGGAATTCATATGTTTACTGGCACTACAAGTTTATTTAGTTTACACAATGCACTTCTTGGTAGATTGTTGGTTTTATCATCAAGTTTCATTTGAAAAACTTCAAAACAAGTAGCTTGACTGATATAAAAAACAGTTGTGTTATGAGGTACATTCAATAAGTACACTTTAAAACTACTTCCGGTTCTACTCTTCAGTAAATTCGGCAAAAATTAGACTAATAGTTGATTCATGACAAATTTCTCTAAACTCGGCTTCAGTATCACAAACAATCAAAACAAAAACAAGAAAAACATTCGTAACTCCTGGTTACGATAAAGCACTTTATGGTGGCATGCAGGGGAATCGATCTTGCTATTGACCACATCGTTTTCACATGAGATGGGTTTTCATTGCATGGCATTATACTCTGTGAGTCCATTATTTCTATAGCCAGTACGAGGGCCAGTGCATTTTACTGTTCTGGTAGGTACCTTGGGTAGATAGGTGAACAGTAACGCGAACAAAGTGCTTAAGTACATTGAACATTGGGGCATTTTGAGATCACAGGCTATCTTAGGAACTGATTTTACCTTACAGCTAGAGCTAGTAAGAAACCATTTCCAGTTTTTGAAAAATGAAAAATAATGTCGAGTTAATAATACTACTGTATAAACTTTTACTGTGGAAGTTACTGAAGTAGGACTGGACGCATATGCCACTATTCTTTAATATGATCCTAAAGCTAAATTTTTAAATGAAAAATATACATAACTCTTAAATTATTCAAACCTACGCCTCCATGCGAATACCTTTTTAAATGAACAAATTAATATGCATTCATTGATATAGGGTGATTTAAACTATATCAAACCCATGCTGGCCAGAATTAAAGCTGGCGATGAAATAAATAAAGGATTCAGAATCAGTATTAGCTTATGTTTCAAACGGATTGTTGAGGTTAATTTATTCATGTAACCAAAACATTCATCTTCATCTGCGTAATATACAAAAGACATTAAATCCGTAGACTGTATTATGATACATACAAATACTATGCATCAGCATCATATTTGAATACTGTGACTAAACAGCGGTTTAAAAATTAATTGTTATACCTGTACTTAAAAAATGGATGGAGGTTGACAAGAGAAGTCCCGATGATGATAATAATATAAACATATATACTTGATATGTAAAGGACATGCTATTGATTAGATTAAATGATGATAACAACGTCTCATGGTTGACCTTATGTCATATTTAAGTTACAATCGAAAGTAATATCATGGTAAATTTCTGTTTAAAAACTCGTCGTCTGTAATCTTTTAGGTAAAAGGAACAATATACAAAACTGAAATAGACAGTAAACAACCATTCTATTGTACCAAGTTTGGATTAACCATGCACCATTATGAATTGAACTTCCTGAACTGGAGAACTGGAATCTTAACTACACGATGTATATGGCAAGAGGGCTAACACCTACTAGTTATTACTTGTTAAAATATTAGCGCTAGGACTGCGACTTTGAATTATTTATCAGTTTAACGGCGGACAGTATCTTGTTGGCATTGGCATTGATCATCTGCACCATCAGAGTTGCATTTTTCTTTTGCAAAATGTCTTAAAACACTACGTAAAAAATAAGTACTATAAATATTACAGTTGTAGATAACTCAATTTAT
Organism: Orchesella bifasciata; assembly: GCA_034697805.1. Classification (NCBI taxonomy): domain Eukaryota; kingdom Metazoa; phylum Arthropoda; class Collembola; order Entomobryomorpha; family Orchesellidae; genus Orchesella; species Orchesella bifasciata. Next base: position 30,887 of record JAQGAP010000190.1, read on the forward strand.
GGTTACAGGCGAAAATGGTTGATTCGTCCAGAGTAGTGGCAGTAGCAAACTGCTAAATTCATCTGAATAAAATATTCTGGATATTGCGTGTTGTTATCAAAAACTCAAAAAAATTAAAATGCTTTGTAGTTAAGGTACCAAGTAGAAAAAGCTTGATGCCAAGCACTGACATAATCTGAATGGCGTCTTAATAGGAAATAAAATTATTACATGGCCACTTCTAGCTGACTAAATTATTCCGTTTTCTGTCGTTGCGGCGAGTTCCTCCTGAACAGTGGAAACTTCCTACGTCGTCCAGCAGCAGAGCCAGCCTCTGGTGATCTTGTGTGTGGAATCTCTCGAAAAGTGTTGACGTTGATGTAACGTGAAAACACCATGTATAGTTTGCGGTACCACACATACTGCGTAACATGAACTTCCATGGCGGACTGTGAACAAGAGGATCATCACAGATTTTAAAAATGCAACTCATAAATGCGGATTAATTTTTTGTGGCTTCAGCGTCAAAGAAAGCGTTCAAAGTGTCAACCTTGCTTCAGAAATACCCTCATGATTTTTTGTGAAATCCCTTGGTATTACAAAATATATCAACATGTTATAAACTACGCTATTATCAGCCGTCAAGAAAGTGCACGCTTTTGACAAGCATCCAAAATGTTAAACGTATGAGTTTCACTTACTCGTATGAGACTACGACCCACTTCGTTGGTGACGTACATGAAAGTGCTTGTCATGTACGAAAGGTACACGTCAAAAACTCCCAGTATGAATTTCCTGAACCAACTTACAGATTCCAATGAGAAGACCCTGCATCCTGAAAATTGATACAGTACGATTGTAGTTAACCATGGAAACTTGAAATTCAAATTATTCAGAAAAAAACAAGCTTACTTGGAGGGATCAGTCGGTTTTGCATAAGCTCAGCAATACAGTTGTAAATGGAAATGTGATTCAAATGACCACTAACTCCGTAACCGTCGAATGTGATGAGCTGTAAAAAAATACAATTTACGTATTAAAAACATAATCTTCCGTACATACATTACATACATAATCAAAGTTATTTAACTTTATAATTCTCACCGTGTCAATGTCCAACATATTTACATGATGTAAAATAACTTTGGCCATGTGACACGGCTGCCACAACAGTTTCGGATTGTCTCTCAGATGTTGATAGTTGAGACACGTTATGTTTGATTCATTCACACCTAATTTCTTGCAACTGTGCCAAAGTTCCAACTTCCTTAAATTACCCATGCCTTCGTAATCGCCTGCATAAAATATTACAGAAAGAGTGACATGATCTTATATGACAAGTCGATAAACAGCTGGCCCTTCTCCTCTTTTTCTCTCTGTACAAACACTGTCCCAACGCGTAACGGTCGGGTCAACCTGGACTCATTTATTTTTATTCTTTCCACATGATAAAAACCCACCTAACGAAAGACAGAGGACGTAGATACGAACATCTGGGTTTTTGGCAAGTGAGACGATGGTAGGACCAAAGAACATGCATTCATCATCAGGATGAGCAGTAACCAAAAGAAACCGTTTCATTCCAGAGATCTGCTTCGATTTCCACATGCGCATGAAGAAATCCGTTACTACTAGAGCGTAGACTATCGTGATGGCAACGTAAACTGTGGCCAGGTATACGATACCCAGAAAAATGTTCAGATCGAATGACATCATCCTAATAATAACAAAACAAATTATTTTACTAATTTACTAGCTTAAAAACGCAAAGCCGCATACAGTAACAACTCCCCTCCTTACCTGACTATAGTGAGTAAACTTCGTTAAAGTCCTAACATAAAAACTTTGTACTGTCAGCTGTACTGGATAAATAGCACCAAATTCCACCAGTTGCAACGATGACTAAAGTCCCAACACGTTTGACCTCAATCCACCAAAGTGTCCCAGTAGACTTTATACTGGACAGGGACAGGGATATTCTGTTTACTAAACCATCCAATCCAGTTAAAATTCCCCGATTACTACACCATCATAGTATCAAGGTAAAAGATTCGAAAACAGGTTATCTCCTCCACATTCGTCTCACATTTCTCCCTCCTTAATCTTAATTGAAACTGGCTACCACTGACAACTGGTAACTACTATTATTCTGCCATTGATCAAGTGTCGAAACTAAACCAGTGACAATAAATATGATTAACTAAAAACAGTCATTATTACGTTAAAAGCTGCTTCTAAACATTGACTTTTGACTGATTCTGGAACTGTTTCGATGGGAAAAAATCCTAGCACAAAAAATTCTAATCTGATGTTATTCGATGTTAGCACCCAAGCTTCACAGTTTAATAACAAAATATGAGTGTTCAAAAAGTGAAAATGATTTTATCAGTCGGTAACTTTCAGAAATAAATCAGTTTGGAGCTTGGTAAATGGAACGAACAAACCGAATGAATGGAGAGAGTGTGTTAATTGAATCGAAGAAAGAAGGAACTCCTTGGAAAGAAAAGTGTGGTGCTGAGACTGAGAAATGAGACGAGCAACTAGACACGAGAGTGGAAAGCTAGTGTGGATAATATGATGTATGATGGTGATAAAACTCCGAAACTGAATATTATTATGGGATCATGAAAAACATAAACCAACAACCAACCAGTTTGCCACCAACAGCTGCAGCTGCTGTGGTGATGTGATGGGATGTGAGGTGCTGGGATGATGAAGAGTGAAAGAAAAGTAAATGTCAAGTGTAGTAAGAAAGAAGAATGTCAAGGTAGGTATGTTGTTATGTTCGTTCCACAACACTGCCAAAAACACCAGACCAGACCATAACCACTACAAAATAGGAGAACTGTGGAGGGTGCAAGATGCGAATCGCGCAACGATTCAAAAAACACAGGGGTTGGCCTACATTTAAATATTCGTCAAGTTATGGCAAAGATAATTTATGCAGTGCAGTCTTTGTCACGCAGAATCAATAGGGTCTCCATTCCAATAGCAACTGGTCTGCTGTAGCCCTTCCTTTGTGCAATATGAAGTGAGTGTCTTGCCTCTTCTGATCCTGCTATCAGCTGTGAAGGGGGAAATGTTGTTGGTGGTGATAATATTATACAGATATGAATACATACAGGAAATGAGTTTCGGATGATTAAATGTGGATTGGACTTGAATGTTTAATTAATTTTTTGCGGAAAAGCTCGCTAATTGTTTGCATTTGTGTGACATTTTTCATTTATTGGGAAGCTTGATCTTTTCCATCGATGGCTTCTCCATATATGTAATTTCCTGCTCTTCTCCCAATCAATATTACCGAATTGTATGAAGTTGTCTTAATACCTCCAAGCTGACAAAGTCATGTAGCCCCAAATAGGTTGTTGAAGAAAAGTGGATTCTGTTATGATCTACATAGCGTTTTACTTCGCCCCAGTCTGCCAGTCTTAGCCTTATTTAAAGATAGACTGATGGTGAAATCAGTGTATTAAGATTCATAAATGCGAAGTTGGCGAATAAGCAATACTTAATTTTCGGAAAGGGTAATAATATGTGCTCCCACAACACCAATCAACTAATTAGCATGCGTTAATTGGATTGGTGTTTTAAGCAAACGACTTGTCGTACAGGGTGTTCAGTCAGTTGTTGCACTTGCATAGAGTTGCAATAAGTCACTAAATGACATTAGCACGATTTGTCCCAGCTAGAATGATTATAAAAATGCTTCTGGTCTCCAGAAAAATGGTCTCCAACGGGTCCTTGTCATATTGGATAATAGCCCGTTGTGAATGCGCTAGGAACGAATGAACGGAAGACAATTTGAGGTTTTGCCGAAGCGAAACATTGATATGTGCTAACAGTTAGCTATGCAGCCACATAATTACAAAAACCAAAGTAGCTGACAAAGTGACAAAATAGAAGTATGAGTATTTGCTTCCTATCATCCAACTGTAGCAATAAAATGGCATAAAAGTAAACTCTAGAACTACAGCATATTAATAAACGAAGCCACTGAGTACGTTGTTGTACCACCTTTATTAGGGGATCTCAGATCACTCACATGTATCTATAGTTCATGGTAGTTTATTCCCTTTACAAATTGTCCAAGAGCTATTAAATCTCCAACACACCTCCATTTACCATTACATTCATTCAATTAACCTTTCATGCTCAATTGTTTGTTACATATATACATAATTCATATTTAAGATGACTAAACGTTTCAGGTAAGTTACTGCTACACGATCTATAATAACTGCGCTGGTACCGATATCATGTAATCACACTAGGCTAAGTATATATTCATATAACATATATGTAGATGAAATCGTACACATTTTAACCGATGAGGCATACATACATTTAAAATTACAAACGGTTTCTCTATATTGCGTTCTTCCACACAAAGTAGTAGGACGTTAGGGGCACCTAACTTGTGCAATTCATTCAGTGCAGACTCCTCTCTTTCTCCACATCCCGAACACTTAACTTTAGTTTTAAAGTTGACTCGACTAAATCGTTGAACTATACTTATGTCTTCTTGTGAAATAGCCCACGTCACCACACAATCACGGAAATAACATGATAGAAGAACAACGGCCAGAAGAAATTGGTGCAAGGTTGCACGCCCGCAGTATGTAAATCAAAGTGTTACTAAGATAGTTACAACTAGTTAGAAAAGATGATATATAATAACTTGTCACGTCCCAATTAGTGAAGGTGAGACGGGTGAAGATGATGGAGCGAATAAAAAATGAATATTATTGGGAGTAGCCTACTGATGCACCCCATCCGGACTGGAGACGTCGCTTAATGCACACGGTGTTGGGACAAGTCCACGATCCCTCCGGGGGTTTGGATATTCCAATACATTCCATGTGGTACCATTCAATAGGGCAGTTAGGAAAGTCACACCCAATCATCGGCCTATCACTATAAGGTTGTCGACAGTGACAATAGGGCTTGTTGTCTTCGTCTTCTTTGGATTTCTTGGCTTTTGCAATTGCAGTTGCAGCCGGGGCTTTTGGGGTTCGGCTACTGGAGCCCTTGCGCCGGTGATTGGCAGGGTCTGTGTCGGAACCAACGCTTCTGGAAGCCGTGGCGTTCTTACGTCGTCCACGGCCACCTCGTCCACCACTTCCTGGAGTGCTTTTGGTTTTCCCAGGGGTTTCACTGTGAGAACGCTCAGGGTGGAGACTGATTGTTGCATATTCTGAACTAGGATACTTTGTTGTTATTGCGTTTCTGCCTCGAACGCTGAAGTTCCTTCCTTTCATCACTACGTGAACTGGTTTTTGAGGAGAGTATGCTGTAAAGACAAGGAAATAAATTAGGTTAACTTTAAATATAAACATTGCAACTTTTAAAACTAAAACATGAATGGTATCAACGCTTACCTATCGGTCTTTTGCCAGTTTCAACCTGAAAGATGAAAAATATAAATAAATTGTAATAAATAGATCTCCAGATTTAGTTATCATACATAAATATTGCACAAAGTTGTCAAGGGCTCTACCTGTCTGTCTAAAATATCATGGCCATTACTTAGCGCAGCTTTGTTTTGCTCATCCGCATCCTTCCGTAGCTTTTCTACGTTATCAACGCCCCGCAAAAGTCGCAACAAGTACTCCTCATTGGAAATGGACCATATCCTGTCCGAACTATGCATTTTGTCATATATCGGCTCTGTAACCTGCCTCCGATGGTACACTTCCTCTCCATCCGACTCCTCAGTTTCCAAGTCTGATTCTGGATACGTGTTTGCACTCGTCACAGAAGCCCTTTCTAGATTGATACTTTCAATATGGGAAATAGACTTGGGTCGCCCAACTTTCCCTTTCGTTTTCCTATATTTTCGCTTCGGCTTAAAATCGTCTCCAGTACTTCGATTTGTTGGAGGTCGCCCAACTTTTCTCGCACCTTCTGCACCCACTTGGAATTTTTTGGCTGTTGGCAACCCATTTTTATCTCTATTAAGAGAGCCTTTCGGTCTTCCCCTTCCACGTTTGACAGGTGTGTGTGACATATTGGCGGATGTTGAGGCTGTTGAACGGTCCCCGTAAGGATTCTGATAATGCGTGTGAAGTTGACGGTACTGTTGATATTGTGATGAAACGGCTGACTGATTTCTCGGGTCAACTTCAGGAGAAACCTCATAACTATCACTGTCACAGCCGTCTTCGGAGTCACTGGACTTGGAGCTGCTTTCGGAAGAGCTACCTGACGAAGAACTGTCGGAGGATGTTGAACTACTTGATGAGCTTCGAGACCTCTTCCTGGAATGATTCACGGTTATGCGTACACCACCCGAGGTACTGTGGGACACATTAAATGTCGACGAGGTGGAACTAGGCCCTTCCTGAGGTGGATAGTTGTTATATTCTCTAACATGATTCTCCTCATTTGTTTCTGCGGAGATTGGCTCCAGTCTTGACGGTTCTGTAGGCTCACTGCCACTAAATTGCACTAAAGTTCCGCTTCCTGAAGGGTTATAGATTATCTTTTTACTGTAATCATGCTCATGCTCAAGGCTGAATAGCGCATGCTCTCTCATGATGTGCTCGGGAAGTAGATCATCTTCGAATGTTGGGACAGAGGGCTCCTCCAAATTCAGATTGTATTCAGCAAAGTTCCCTATCTCAGAAGGAAATGACTCGGCTGGAGGTGGAATAACATCAATTGCGTTACTAACTTCTGCGCTGCTAATTTGATCTTCGTTGCCGTCATTTGTTTTTGGAGAGGGGGCTTTAACTTCATCCATTTTTCCTATATTTACCAAAGTGAAGGATTTAATGACAATTCATTTGCAATTTAATAAATAACTAAGCCAAGAGAAATTTTAACACACCTGCATCAACCATGTCAGTTTCTGTAATAAGCTGATCATTCTTTGCGTTAACGTCGTCTGTTACTTCACTGGGAGCTGGCAGTGTGCTGACTTCACTGATAGGTTGTTCAACTGCTGCTGAGCTTGCAACTTCTGCTGGTCGTGCATTATCATTATCATCATCTGAGGAATCATCTGTATCAGACAGAGACAAATCTGCGCGAAGATCATTGCCAACGGGTTCTGGCTCTACTTTGGGAGAACTTAGTAAAGCTGGTGGCCCTTGGCTGTTAGTATCTGATGGAGAATACACTCCACTCGTGTCCAGATCCATTTCCTCATTTTCTGTAAAAATCGTTGTAAAATTTAATAAATATACAGCGGCGATGAATACAATGCGTTGGCGACGGTAGATATTTGATCTCGAATTTTTCAATGTGACCTTTTTGCAATGTGAGCAATGAGAAATTTTTCAATTTCAGAGCTACTTCAAATGCCGTTGCCTTTTGTTTCATTTTAAAAATTCAAATTTTGGGGCAACGGACTAACAGTTTGGACGAGTTCCAAAATTAAGGTTTTTAGAAACATTCATGCATGTCACTTTTTAGGCATGTTTACCAGGAATTAAATGTCGTTGGGATATATTGGAGTATACGAATGAGTTATTAGCTCGTTTCTAATGTTATATATTCATAGTTTGGCTAATTCGTATCTTGTCAAGTTAAGATAAGTATTGACGACATAAGAAATAATGAGTCAAGTGTGAAGGAGCGTACCACGCATCATATCTTCATAGTTCGACATGTCCGGAGAACCAAGATTGAATGCAAAGTCACTCGGGTCGTCCACATTTTCAATGTTTTCCTCGGGTTGTACTTCAGGTTCCCGTTGATCTGGTACTCTCAGCGGCTCTTCTGCCACCTTGTCTTCTTTGGGAATGGAGTTGTCAGCATCCGCTTCCGATTCTGATTCATCTTCTGAAAGGTTCGGACCAAGGTACTCGGAGATATCAAACCGCTTTGGAGATTCGTCACCAGCAGCCATCTCCGACTCATTGTTTTCGGTGTTTCCTTGCTGTTCAACTGGGGGCTGAGGTGCAGTTACTTCTTCTGTCTCCATTCCGGAATGCAAAGGTGGCTGACTCATCAACTGCTCCATTTGCGCTGCTTCCTGAGCTGAAGTTTGCGCTTTCTGTTCATCGGATTCTGGATAGGAACTACTCTGTGGAAACTGGGTATCTGTAAACAACGGAATTAAATATAATGGTTTTTGTATATTATTTAAAATATTTTACAGATTGTAAATCTGATAACAAAAACTTACCTTCTGCTTTCTGCATTTCCGTTTCATTTGGGATTTCCCTAGTGGGAATGATATCTGAAGTTAAACTTGCTCCATGATCTACCTGATCTACCATAGCATCAGAAGAAGGATCAACAGTTCCATCAGCCTTCAGAATGTCCGCAGCAACAGCAAAGGCCTCATCAATCCCCGTCTCTGTGTGCATATCTTCCACCCCATCATTTGTATCAATTGGAGTCGGCTCCGAACTATCTTCATGAAAACCTTCTTGAGTGACATCGTGACACTCATCAATTTCAGCCTGTTTTTCTTCCTTAGGTACTTTGTTATGAACCTGATCCATGTGTTTCTCGAGGAGCTTCTTGGAAATGAATTTTTCTTGGCAGCTATGCTTCGGACACTTTCTCAGATTTGCCTCAGTATGTGTACGTTTGTGAACCGTAAGGGCCATCGGCCTTGTAAACTTTTCCTTGCAGTCTTTACACGCAAACTGTGTTGGGGGTCGACAAAAGTGGTAGACAAAAAGCCACTTTTTGTTCAAACATCTTTTACAGTCAACACCTGCATTATTATGTTTCCAGAACATGTGATTATCGAAAGTCTCCAGGTCGGAGTAGGCAATCCTGCATTTCCAACAGTAATAGTTAAGTCTATGCTTTTTCAAGATGTGGGTCTGGAGCTCCTTCTGATCGGCAAGGGGCATGAGACAGAGCTCACACGTGTTGTGGTCAGTGCGCAAATGAACAATGTAGTTGAAAAATCCGGGCATCTGAAAGTTATCACAAAGCCCGCACTGGTATCGCAGCGTGATTGTGGTATCAACATCATCCTGGTTGGGAATATTGCTTTCTCCATTCCCCCCATTTGATAGAGAAGTGCCAGCCCCTTCCACCTTATCCTCTTTGATGACGGGGTGCGGAGTGCCATAACAAATGTGAGAGAAGAGGGCTCCTACAAACAAAAACTTTTCATGGCACATGTAACACTTCATCGACGTCTGGGGGTGAGTTTTATACCAGTGGGGAAACAAGAGTTTTTGTGTGTTCACGGGGCATCCACATAGAAGACATTCGCATGGACATTCTCCAAACGGCTCTCTAGTTGGAAAGTTGAAGATATTGTTGGTCAACTCAAAAACTTTTTCTAGCAAAATTAGCCTGAATTGTCGCCAGTCTATACTCAGTTGAGAACTACTCTGGTTGTCAGTCGTGTTTACGCTCGATTCCGGAACGCAGGCGGACTCCTCCTCTTGTTTGATAGGAGATGAGATGGTGATGCTCGGCTTCTCGGTATCCGCATGAAATTTTAGGTTCCAGGTATGTCGAGTTAGCAAATGGATTACGAGCTGGCGCCTATCAACTCCTACGATTTTTGCCTGCCGACAATATGTACACCCTGCGCAGGCATTTGAGACCATTGTTTCTAGGATTTCGTCCCCTGTTGTAGCTCCAATTGGGTGAAAGATGTCAACATCACGTGTCCTAACATCTAGGTTGTCATTTATTCTGTATTCTTCCCTATGCTTCAGTTCCAGGTAGTCGCAGAGTTCTGTGATCAGCAGTGTTCTTCTCCTATCAGGGTCATCTTCATTTAGCAAAGGGTCTCCGTATTTTGGCTGTGGTTTCTCTTCAACTTCAGAGACCGCCATGCTATCGTCATCTCTCCCAGACACTGAAACAGTGTCAGTCGGGGCATCGTCAGACTCCACCTTGGTTGGAGAGTAAGGTGGAGTGTACTGCTGAGGAGTGGCGTTCCCGTCCACTTCAATGGATTGTAATTTAATGTCTACGACACCGGGAAGGTTGGTTGGGGCAGGGGTTGCGTGGGGACTGCCTCCCTGAAGCCTTTTCATCGCAGCGATCGCCACCACACTAGGTTTTCTAGATATCACAATTTTGGAACCAAGTCTAGCTTCCTTATCATCTTCGAAATCGTTGGGATCACATAACGACTCACCACCGTTCATGGTGGTCGAAACGGTTAGAGAAGATGACGAGCTAAGGCTAGGCTTACGGGATTTGAAAAGCGGAGAATCACGATGATGATTTCCAGTAAATTTCAGTTTCAAACTGGGTCTCCGAGTGTCAGGTGCTTGTTGAGAGGGGTCTTGACTCTGTGCCGTGCACTGGAGACCATGCTCTGCATGTTTGCTGGGTGGTACAACCATATGGCAGAACTTACAGCGATAGTCTCTGTTCCGAAGTCTACTAGTTTCAGCCAGAAAGTGTTGAGGCTTTAGCTCCACCTTCCTCTCGGGTTGTTCCACTTTCTCCACCTTTTCTCTTTCCGGCGGCGCCACGATTTCACTTTCAGTTAGCATATCAGTTGTGGAGTTCTCACTGTCCCTTGCCTCCGTCTCCGGCGACTCTTCTTTCACCGTGAACACTGGCATGCGAGAAAGTACGTTGACTGGCTGGGGTGCTTTCTCCCCACAAAGTTCAACATGACAACCAATTTCCTTTAGTGAAAATTTCTTAGCACACTTAACGCATTGAACCTCATCTGAACGACAAACGTGTTTTGTCACAAGTTCCTCGTCTTGCTCCATATTCCCCGTCAACTCAACTTGTCGGTCGCAGTCTATACAGAACAATGTGGAGTGGCTCCCACATATCCTGTGGAAATGCTCCAGACTTGAAAACTGACCGTGTTGAACTTGATGAGAACGAGTTAGATGAACCTGCAGCTGTCGGCCCTCACGAAAAGTTGCTAAACAGTATATGCACAGATTCACCAGGTGAGTATCCAATGCATGCGTGTACATAACTTCAATCGGCGCTTTAATGCTACAAATCTTGCACTCCAGCTCCAAACATGCGTAACTCTCATTTTTATGACCCTTCTTCAGCTCCGCGGGATCAAACGTATGGCTGAAATATTGTTGGAGGACGTAGGAAGGTGCTGGCTTAACCTTGAACGTATTTTTTGAGCATGTTTGAAAATGGTCCTCATGCTGCTGTCCACTGTCCCCAACTAGAGTTGTGGAAGTGGAACGAATGAGGGACGTTTCTGGCAATTTTGCAACACGCTCCTTCTCCTCCATCCTGTCGTTGTAGGAGGTTGGCCTCGCCTGTAGCTTGGCTTTTGCTGATTCAGCCATCGTTTTAAAGGAGACTAGGTTTTTCGCGTCTAGAAGACGTTGCGTAGAATAGATTTTGGATTTGGAAGCTGGGGTGGAGGATTCCTTATATAACATGCCGTTCCTGAATTTTTACCAAGAGGTTGCACGGTACATATCAAAGACTGGCGTCTTATGTTGAAGCGGATTCTGAAATTACACATGAAATGTTCATACTCAATCAATTATTTATAATTAAACTCATTTTGTCATCTACTTATAAATACGCAATCATCCTACATATTTACGTAATGTGCGTTTGCGTTTATGTCACATTCTAGTTTAATGAATAATATAAAAGTATGTAATGTGACAAGGTCAAAATTGAGACGCAATCTCGCTATTTAAAGCTGCTCTGATCATTACACCGCCATAACGAATGTCATAACATTCGTGTTTTATTAAAGTTGTTATCCATTTCTGTATTCACAAGCAAGTAATGGAATTAATCTGCAATGTATTTACAATTCGACGTTTTCAACTGCAATAATAAAATTATGCATACTGTGTTTATTGCATGTTAGGTGAGTTTTTTTTTTCAGTTTCCAATCTATTCTGCTTCTTAAGAGATAACCCCCACGTGCTACTACGCTCATTTCATATGTTCCGTCGTTATGCAAAATCCCATTTACTCAAAGATAAGATAAAGTGAGCGATAATATTCATAGAAAACTTTTAAGAAAGCCACACTCACAAAGGAAATGTTCTGTACCAGGCCTCCACCGGGATGCCTACACATGTCAGAACTGGTTACACATCACTACATCTCACAGAGTTTCACAAGGAGATTGATTAGCTTGAGAACAATTTGAAATATCTACAATCGCCGAATCGAATTGGGTTTGCAACTGCTGAAACCCTTATTTAAAAACTAGATGCTTGTTAACTAAACCTATATATAAATAAATGCGGGCAAGTCAGTGGTTCACACTCTCCGCACTTTTTTTTATACATTGCCACAACTTGACTCTATTGATACATACTAATTTTTCCAATCAAGTTGAGTCTGTTGGAGATTTTGCAATTAGAAATACATAATATTATATACATGCATGCATAGATACATACATAGATACATACAGAGCTTCTAAAACTCCTGAGTTTGATACTCATGCATGGTGGTGGCATATATTTTAGGAAGTGTCTTTTCAGATGTTACATTGCATTGCATGAGAGAGGGATTATACTTGGTCTTTTGTACCCATATCACAGTGGTTCTTAGTAGTTAATATGAGCCTACGACTAGTACACAAGTTCCATAGAAAGAGTCGTCTCATGTTTTACCATTTTTCAGTGAGCTTGTTGTGTATTTCTCCATGCTTGCTCGTAGCCCTCCGTCTCTTCTTAAATATATCCACTGCGCGGTGCCGATGTGTATATTTGCATGAGACTTTTTCCTCTCCTCTGCTGCTAGTTCATGGAGTACAATCTATGACTGCGTGTATCACACAACCATCACAACACACTCTCACATATACTGTTCCACTCCATTTACAAGCGAAGAGTAACTTGGATAAAGTCGTCTGTTGTGTGAGTAGATGAGTAGAGGAGCAACCACACAGGTCGTCATGCACAACAGCGGACAGTAGTAATAATAGTAGTACGTAGTAGAAACTTGTGAGATACGCCACAGCTCACACCATTACATGAGAAATGTAAATGCAAACGTGTTGTAGAAGCGTACTCACTAACAATGGAATGGGATCACACCAAGACTACTGCTCTGGTCCCTGGTTCAGACAAGAATGACTGAGGAAAAGCGGCATGCATCTTCATGAAAAGCATTTCGACTGAGCTGAGCAGTGGTAGTCAGCATCACACAATATACACGTTCAGTCTAACTCGTCTTTACTCTCCATATTCCCACCGTTCTTTGCTACCTCAAACAGAACGCAGCGCAGAGGAGGCTACACTGTGACAAGCAAACTAATGCAAGCTTGCAACAACCAAAAGCTTCGCTCGCTGTGGCTTAATCAAACAATCTGGCTTCATAAGTAGTTGCATGTTAGACGAATGGATGGATTCCGTCGTCATCATCATCGTCACACTATACTGTTTCACCCGCAATGGGATAGAAAGCTTCGCCAAACAACGCCAGAGAGCTGTCCATGTTCAGTAAGTATGCTCATGCTTTGGAGAAGGATAGGTTGGAAAATGCTCGCTGCTTTTTTGTCTTGTTCAGTTTACATCGGAGCATGAAGTCTGGCTTGGCTTCGTCTACTACATGTTATACACACATCTAACATGTTTAAAAGTGTAATCCATGGAATAATGAACAAAATTTGTGGCCTATCTCCGTCTCTTCTTATTTGTGGCTAATACTGACTGTCTAAGCATATTAGGATCCATGGATGATTTAAGACATCGCTCATTTGTAACCTACGTGGCATGCCAAGGAGTCGAGCTGCTTTATAATTTGAAACTCCATCAAAAATTATAAATTTATGACTAATTAGTGCTGACGCTGTTACCATGTCAAGTTTCAAAAAATTAAACGAATCACTGTGCATAATCATGCAAATCAGGCAACTTCAATCGGCAACACTCATCGGCATTAACATAATGAATTGGTATGGCATGCAATGCTGTTAGTACCACCTTTCATTCAACCCCAGTTTCACACATCGTATCACCCAATACACGCATCATACCAAGAGGAGTATTCAAATAGATAAGATACATGGAAAAAATGCTTACATTTCCAGCATTAAACTGAATCCTACACTCTAGATGGACAAATGTACAGATGTGTCCAATGTGGGGCCAAAGTTGTATGCCTACCAAATGCCATTTGTAGATCAAACAAAGAAGTTATCAGGTAAGCAGTAAAGCTAAAAGGCATTGGAAATAATGTGATAACCAATAGAAACTTTGCTGATTCATCTTTCCCTTCCAGAAACAATTTCAAATCCCTTATCAGAAACGTAAACAGGAGAGCTTCGCAGATATGCCTTTTAACTGCCGAGAAAATACCAAACCAAGGATGTCATAGGGCATAGTTGTAACCGTGGTTTAACTGAGTCAGAGCGTGACAAGCTACCATGATTACTGTGTATTCAATACGCGGCTTAAAATTACATGGTATATCTTGACCAGCCGTAATTTAGAAGCCAACGTCGAAGCCCTGCAGGGCCATTTTGCAGTTTTTTTTTGGAGGCAATGGAAGTTTAATCGACGTTGAATACTTTTCTCCACTTTATTTGATGCATCACACGCTATACCTTTCACATAAAAGTTGCTAATCGAAAACCCAACGTTCTTGAACCCATGCAAGAAAAATGCATGGAGTATTTTCCTGAGACAGTCATGTGACGAATGCGCATCTTCTCGCATACACGGTAACATTTCGAATTAATCTGTGATATGCTCTTAGTGTTGAGCTATCATCTTCTATTACGGAGTGCTGCGTCTAGTCTGTGCTTTTAAAACAAGTATTGAGAATCGGCCAATGTATATACATATGCCTTCATATTACATAAAAACTACGAAAACCTCAAAATGCTACCAACCGATATGTTTTACCATATATTCTTACGACTTACTTGACTAGAGCTTTTCCTAAACATACATTCTCCACTCTACAAAATTTTAAATGAATGAGTGCCTTCTGATAAATACTACCTAAGAACTAATAGCGTCCCCGGTACAAGCGATGAAAAAACGTGGCCCAATGTTTCAGTCAGACAACAGAGTTGCAACTGCACTCTGGTTTGGCGCGTGAGTTTCAGGTAGCTTTTGCCGGACTGCATAGCAACTCGAAGAAAATTACGTTTCACTTTAATATGATTTGACAAAATAGTGAAACCTACCGATGTATAATTAGAGTGTCTTACTAATTTATTTTTTAAACCATTTAATATTTAAACTAAGCCAAAGGAACTTAACCTGAACATGTTTAAGGCCCCATTGTCACTGTTTTCGGTGAATCTCACGCATATTATCACAAACGCATATTATAATGTTGTAAAAAGCTCGAAAAGAATGACTATGAAGAATGAGATACACCATTTTGATGCAAATGGCGGAATAGTGTTTATTTTCTCCAGCATGAACATTGCGTAAGTCAAGAGATTCCTGCCTGCGGTACAAAGTTACACCTCTGATTCCCTCGTAGTGAAAAATCTATCCTCTCTAACGCATTGAACGAGTAGCAGGCAATGAATGGGTATATTATGTGTGGTGATGATGTGCTACGTAAGGCAGCACACCACACCAACCAACCACCAAGCTAAACTCTGTACCGTGTTCACACGACTTTGTCACTACTGCTTTCCAATGAAATGAAAACGTTCAAAGGAGAGCATGTATTCTGAATTGCCTTTTGGATAACTTGAACAGTCGTCATCGTCAATGCAACATTATAGATGAGGGACATACATAGCTTAAATGCCCCTCCAACATTGCCGATGTCCATGTTAAGTTGACTTGTCGGAGGAACTCGGAAACCAAATGAAAGTAAAGCTGCTCCAATCCACGAATTACACGATTGGTTTGGTACTAGCTACACTATGCCTGGTGTGAGTCCAGATAATTCAAGTTGACAGTTTTGAAACTGATCTCTGATACAATTCGGGCAAATAAAACTAGAATTTTCATCGTACAATGCTAATAATATTCCTGGGGATTCGGTTTATATTGTACTATCAATAGAAGATGAAGTCAGATCAAAGGAAATGGTTTGAAGGCATGAAATTTTGTTGGCTTAACTAGTAAGGTCAAAGGGAAGATAATGAATTTCTCCAGTAATACAAACTGCAATGACGGAATACTTACCTTATGTGTGCAATCCATCTAACTTTACTGAACTTTTCGTGACAATAGAAATCCTTATGCTGACTGAGATTCCACTTTGAGTTTCATTCCAAACTGGTTAAGTGGAAAACAATTCTACTTGAATAGGAAACACATCTTTTGTTACTGTAGCTTTTCAATTGTTCAGTGATTTGGAATAAGCTCTGTCTCTAAACTATCTCATCTACTCCATCAGAAATGAAACTATACCCCACAGAAGTTCAATTTGGGAAACGAATATTATGTAGATTAAGATACCCCATAATTCATACCAGCAGCTAATAATGATTAGCATATTGCTTAAACAATGGACGGTATAGTCTTTGCAGTTCTAAGAAATTCTTGAAGCATCAAATAAGTTCCTTAACCTTCACTCATTTTCCACCAATAAACGAGGTGGGATTTGAGTTCCATGACTTTTTGTAACGTACGTCAAAGTAATAAAATACTTTGCAGGAGTTTTGAAGAAATGCGCATACAATAAACTGAAACAGTTAGAATGCATAATATGGATGATATTATACGCATTATTAGGACATTCAACAGTGACAACATTGACGATTCTACCATATTTCAATTCTGCCAAAAGTACTATTCAGGAAAAATTGGGAAACAATTATCAAGAAATCCTTGCTCTATCAACTTAATGAAATATTCAAATTCTATCTTTCATCCAGTCCCCTTGTTTCGTTGAAAGCATCACAGCTATGAAATTATGCATAAAAACAAACGTTTCTGGAGTCCCTTGCAAGCGCTTTCTTACTTAATGTACATTTTATGTGGGTTCGGAGGCCTGCCAGCGGTTCTTAAACATTCATTTTGACATAATTATAGAAATAACTATTTGAAGTAAGTGAAGTCCTAAGTGGCATAACATAACAAATGTGTGACAGATAAATGGTGGAAAATTTCAGCATGAAAGGAAGCAAACTGGTAAATTGCATTTGAATAAAGAGATTTCTAAGTTGAAAATATACACAGTTATATTTATAAAAGGACACAGCTTAAAATTTATTTTACTGGTACTCTTATTCTAACAATCAAATATAGTTTTCTAATTAGTAATCTACCGCACTTCATATCATGTAAGTATCTTTGCATATTAGATTTTGACAGCTGATTTCAAACTGATTACACTCGTCTATATAAAATATTTGTTTTGTACGACATACTTTTGCGCTATGCTAATTGTTCTAGCGAACCATTCCAAATATTTCAAACCAATTTTTGCGTGCTTTTCAAATTTTTCTAAACCTTTATTAAAATCCTTCAACAAGCATCATTAACGCGGAATGCGTTTGGTATAAATATAAAACGATTTGATAAAAAGTCCCATTTCAAAGACCAAGTTTGACTGCTATAGCAGCCTGCACTACAGTACGTCAGAAAGTTTCTTGATAATTTTCCAACTCAAACACTAACTCACAGGATTATAAAAAGATGAACCCTAACTTTAAAATTAGTTAAAAAACATTCAACCCACTACAACTCCATTCTAGGCTTCTTTGCACTGCTGTTACTATTGCTATTACTATTCATTGTATTAGTAGATCCTAACGAGCTGGATTCTCCGCTTTGAGAGTCATCGTTGTTGGTAAAGGGGCCCACACTGACGTATTCTACGGGTCCTTGAGAGTCACTTGCTACAGAGAAGCCTGGAAATAAAGTTATGTACATGTTTTAACAATTTATTCCTCGATAAATTCATGATAACGAAATGTATTTCAGCTCACTTGTATTAGAGTCTTCGCCAAGTACGACGCTTGCAGGTGGATTTTCCGGATCTAATGGTCTCTTCGGAGTAGCATTTCCAGAGGTAGTCCCATTGCTCCCATTTCCATTCCCATTTTCATTTCCATTTTCATTACCATTTCCATTTAGCTGCTGCAGCTCAGTCTTTTTCTTTTTCTGTGACAACGAATCATTCATGCAAACTTAAAGTATTTTATCTCTGGCTGGCTGCAAAGCAAGCTCCAGTCAAAGTCGTCAATGATTAAAGATAACTTACCTCTGCGTTGCTGACGACTGGTACCCATTTGTAGATTCGCATTGTTGTATCGCCCAACGTTACCCATTTCTTTTCCCTGTTTATAAGATAAGAAGATAAAAGGATCTCATTTGCTTATCCCTTCTTACAAATTCTACAAAGAAAATTTACCTATCACCACTTTAATTAGCGTAACTTACCAATGCCGAACTCTGTCCACAACTTGCATCACACGTTTAATATCATCCTTGGCTCGACTACGAGTTTCCGCTCGCACTGATCTTGACATGGTTTACTCAATTTGTTTGTCAACAGATAGTCAAAATGTTTTGTTATCTGACAAAGACAACGTCACAATTGTGGGCACACCAATGTTTTGCTTTGGAACTGTCGAATTTGCATATAATTCCTCAAACTTTAACAATCTCGCATCCCCCATCCATACGTAGGTAAAAAGAATGTGTTTATCTGTAGACTAGGTCCAGGTCCAGGCCAGTTTCCGGTTTCCAAATCAGTGATGATCAGCTAAACGAAGAAAATGAGCCCCAGGTGACACGTAGTAAATGACACGATGGTCTCTTGTCATTTACTTATTAAATCAATTCGTCTTCGCAGTGACTCTTTCCGATTGAACGTGACTTCTTCCTATTTGTTGCCTTCAAAAATAAAGCAGCTCTGTTGTGCCTACCTATATATCTCCTTCCTGTGTATCTGCTTGTGTATATGTGCAGCATCAAAGCAATAGCAACTGCTCCGACTGACAGCACTTGCGACTTGTGACCAGCTCCTAACATACAGACCTGTATTCACCAACCCAAGCTACAATATATTCTGTGACGTCACAGATGTACCTCTTGTATTCCTGAAACACTATCTTCTACTACTATCCTGATCCTGATCGTGTTCACAGCTCTATCCTACGTCTATGTATGTTCATGAATCTACAATGCAACTGCTGCCGGTAAGAGATAATCCCTCTAAATTGTCCCATAAGTATCTAATAACGTTTGAGAAGACGATAAAAATGTAATATAATATGATTTGATAAACAGCTACGAGTAAGATGCAGAGGGGATTAAAAAACTTTGGATTTACGTAAAGTTTGATAAATACTTTGCTTTATACGCCGACAAGGGGAATAAAAACCCATTCAAATCGTTTGCATGAAATTATGTGCATGAATTGAAATAAAAATACATTGTTCTTCAGCCTTCATGAAATTATTTGTTCTATTATGGCCTTGAAAAATATCAAATGTAAAATAAACTATTTATATTATAAGCCGAATTTATCCAACGTTTAAATAAGCGTGTGTCTATCTAATCCTATCTGAATGATGGACTGGTCAACTAAGAAATAGTAGAGGATGTCGTTGACTTCAAATACTGTTTTTATTTGTTTTATTATCATCCTTTACTGTTGTGTGATGTGATCGATTACATGAAAATTTCTAAAAATCCTATATTAACAAGGAAATACACGTATTTACCATTGCAAACATTGACATATTATATGATGATATTGATAACAATAATGAAATATTGCTCAATGTAAAATTACCGTTAGTAATAGGCATCGTACTTTTCTCATACCATATTTTTGTGCAGTCTGAAAATAAACTGAAAACTGTAGGAAAACGTTGCTAGCTCTTAAAAACTCGGTAATAAAACAATTCCTTGACTATTATCAACATTATTAATAACCAGAGCAGTTTATTCCTCACTACATGTAGTTAACAAACTAGCCAAAATAACTTAAATTTGTTATCAACTGAAAAAAATCGGAGTACAAGTAAATACAAATAATAATGGCGGTTAACAATAGTTTGTATCATGTCTATATGAAAAGTTTAAAATTAGTACAATTTTAAGGTAGCTTTATGCTTATGTTTTCCCCGCACACTCCAACTATATTTCATTCCAGAACCCTTCCGCTGAAAAGAACATATTATAAAGCAAAGAAAGTTGTGTGTTTAACCACTACTAAAAAATTAAGTAATGCGAAGAGTGCTGAAACAAGTCATGACATTATAGAAAAAGTAATGGACTCGGCTGTATTGGAATATTACAAACAAGTCACAAAAAATTGGTTAAGGTCTCCTGTCCCGTTTTCTTCGCTATGTTTCTATACACTTCGTGATTAGTTACACCTCATCATCACCTCACCACAGTACTCAGCGTTGCTTAAAAAGGGATAGTTCGTTACTGCTATTAATTACTATTAAGACAGGTAGAGACGATGGTAATCATTAGCTCCAAACGCGGCGTTGCATTTAGGACACTTACGTTGCCTCGTCTCGTATCTCGTTCTCAAGCAATCAAAGCAGAATACATGGAAGCACTTGATTAGTACGGCATCTTTACGTTTGACTTTACAAGAGGGGCAAGTTAATGTTTCTTTGTACTCCCGAATCTCCTCCATCATCACTTCATCCGTGTTCCCTGCCATCTCGATTTTGTTGAGTCGCTCCACTTTACGTCGCAACATTGCTATTTCTTCTTGCAGACGCTTGGTCTTGTAGGCTTCTGCTTCCAAGGCGGAAGTCTTTTCAGCAACGGTTTGCTGCGCATCCTTCATCTGAGAATGGTACTTTTCGAGATGCAGCTTCAAGTCTGCAGCGGACTGCGCACTTTCAATTGCCTTCCGCTTATGCAGCTCCATGGCTTGTTGACGAAGAACAGCCTCCTTTTCCATTGATGCGATGCTATTCAGCAACAGTCTTTCTTTTTCTTCCAACTTCCTCACTACTTGATTTTGTGCTTCAACTTGTTTTGAAAGGGTGCCTACTTGATCCTGCAGTAACTCTCGTTCTTCTCTTGCCAACTTTTGATGTTGATTGGATTTAATGCGATCAGACATCAGTTTGAAATTCGCATCATCCTTTTCTCTAAGTTGCTGGATTAGACGAGAGTTTTGTTCTTGCATGTCTTCAAAAGCTTGCCCAGTTACTTCCATTTCACTTATCAGCGCTTCCTCCTCCTGTTTCTGAGCAGTTACTTGACGCTGGAGGGCGTGAACTTGTTCCTCCAACGTTTTGATGCGTTTCATTGCATCCTCATCGGCTAATTTCTTGCGCTCTTCCTTCTTATTTTCTTGTAGCTTCTTCAAGGTCTGTTTCAACTCATCCAGTTCCTGTCTACTCTTCCTTTCGGATGCCATGAGCTGGACTTTGTCACGCTGATCTTTACTTGCTCCTTTGTACATGTCTAGCAACAGCTTCATTTCCCGCTGATCATTCAATGCTTTTTTGAGTTGGGATCGAAGTTCTTTTATGCACTCAGATTCTGACTTCATACGCGTCACCTGTGGACCTTTGATTTGATTAATGTCCTTCTTCACCTCTTTTTTCACAGGAGATTCACTAGCAGTCTTGTCACCCTTTGAGTTGGCGGCTGCCTCGTTGGGCGAGTCATCATCACTTTTCTTTGCACAAGAGGCTTCCGAGTTTCGCTCGTCTTTGAGAACAAGACATGAAGACGTGGGAGAATCCTCTTCATCTTTGTAACCATCTATGCTTGCATTACTCCCGACGGACTCTTTCTCCAGGACAGCAGCCATTTTTATTTCTATTTCGTCCTTTTGACGCTTCAGCTTTGCATTTTCTGTACACATCTCCTTGTACTTCTTCCGATATCTGTGTGCATCCCCTTTTAGCTGTTGGTTATGGTTTTGCAAGGATGTTATCAAGTGACGCATTTCCCGATTGATTGGACCCGTCTGCTCATTCGCAGCTAGATTTTGCTCGAACTCGACTCTCAGCATTTCATACTCTTTTCGTACTTGACCAAGCATGTCCTCCAACTGAATCATTTCGGTGCGCAGTTTCTTCTGCACCAGCAGTTCTTCGCTCTGAAACAGAACAGTGATAAGACAGTCAACGGTGATTACACTAGCTAAGCTAAGGTATTTTTAAGTTGTAAAAACAAACAAAAAATGTGTGTGATTGTCTGTCCTTTCAGAGTCAACTTTTTAATTGCCTTCTTTATTCATTTCGTAGTATTCTAACTGAAAAGGTTTGCAACTGGAGCTAGTTTATAATTGAGAATCATTGCAAAGTTTTATAACCGATTGATCAGGTTTGTTTCTGATTTTTTGTACATAAAAACCATAATGGTTTTAGAGCTCTCATTTTAACTCATGAGGTTTGTTTCACAAAATATTTGGCATAAAAGATAAAGCACATTTCAGTCAAAAGTTTATTCCAGAAACTTTGAATCCCTATCATTATAGTGTGTATTTGTGTTTTTGTATCTCACACGCTCTGCTTCACAGAAAATGGGGTATTTCTTAGAAGTCTATAAATGGAG
>JAQGAP010000191.1:0-53171 GCA_034697805.1 Orchesella bifasciata
GGTCAATATCTCAGACGTCTCAACTTACCCCATCAAAATTTTTTGCACAATGAGCATAGATTGATGACGGCTTTGTAGTGAACATATAAAAAACAAAATTAAAATGGTCACTATTGTGGTCTCGCAGGTGCCATATGAAGTTACCCCTATATGGAACCTTAACGTACAATAAAATTAATTAATTATTTTTAATTTTTTGCCTTACATTAGTCTGCAGTTCCACAATTTCCCTCTAGATTCAAACCCGACCACGGCGACCACTCCAGATGTAGCAAAGTGCCTTAAGGATAAACTACAGCGTATTCTTTAATTCCTTTGGGTCAATGACTAAACGGTTTATCATATATTTGTCTTGAAATCTTCTTGATACCACTTAATACATATAGAAGTAACGTTTTAAAGAAATCAGAATTTCAAAAAACTAATTGGGTATAAGGTTATCATACATAAAGACAGCCAATGACAGACGTGTTCGTAATATGTTTCTAAAAGATACATACTGATCCTCGTTTGCTCACGCTCAGACGTCCGGAAAAAAACGTGCATATAACAAACTAAAAACTGATTGGAAATCCTTTTGAAACTATCAGATATTAATTGTAGGCACAAGCTCGGCCATCATTAAGTTGGCAAAAACCAATTAACTTTCTGAAGGGGTACGAAATCGAATTTAAAGCACCTGACAAGAAAATGTGGTCATCTATAATGCTGACGTGAATATCATTTTTTTGGTACAATATAATTTGTATGCAATTACTTCTAAACTTCAAATAATTAGTTACCTCTAACTGGAATCTGCTACAGAAATTTATCGCAAATCAAAAACTTAATTTCATGAAGCAAATAGTTTTGAATTGTACGTAAAAATGTAGAACAAAATTGAATAGATATAATACGGATTACTCTCTTATGCAGCATATAAGTAAAATGAGCAATTTGATGTAGAAAAAATAGATCGTAAGTCGGCATTCGAATTTTCTGAACACGATTTGGAAACGTTGAAGCGTCTAAGTAGGAGTAAATTAACGGCTTTGCATTAAATAATTTGAGATGATATCTCATATTTAAATTCCCAAGTATGAACGTTCTAAAAAAAATGGTAGGTGATTGCAAAAGAAGTCTTTCAGACACGTGTAGTTATTGATAACAGTCCGATGTCTGGAATAGATATGTCGAATATTGATAATGTCTATCTGAAAGCTGGTTTGTTAAAAATAGTCTTAAAATCAAAACGGGTCAAGCTTACCTCTGCTGTTTGGTTAAGTTCGCAAAAGCATCATATATTTGATGATTTCTATGAAACCTGGTATGTTAAAAACACTCTTAAAGGCGAAAACGTTCAAGCTAATCTCTCCTATTTGGTTTAGTTCGCAGTAGCCTAAATGATACGTTACTTTACCCATGACATCGCACGTGAAGACAACCCAATACAATTCCAGCATTCCCAAATTTATTCAAGTTTATTGTATGCCTTTTTATGACATATTTTAGTGGATTTATCCCAGAAAGTATCCTGTCTTTACTTATGTGTTAAGCAACGTCATACAAAAATTTAGAGACATGCAATGTAATTATTAATGTGTTTTTGTTACTTATAAGACTTATGTCGTATATTTGAAAGCCCGCGAAAGTTGGTATGTCAAAAGTAATTGTAAAAGCTAGAACGAATAAAACTTATTAAGTGATTTTTTTATTTTATTTTATGGGTCTGCAATTTTTGCTCCTTTGCCATTTGTATTATTAATTTGTTATTCAGGCCTCCACGTGGCAAGAGATAAGGAGAATATTATTCACCCGTATGGTTCATTTCCGCTTTCCAGAAAGTTGGCCAGCAATACATTCTAGCAGTGTTATGTAGAGCAAACTAATAATTTAAATAAATGGGTTTGATTTTTATCCAATGGGAAGCACTAATAAAAAAATAAATTTAGAGGCATGCAATGTAATAATTAATGTTTTCCATTCAACGAAAGTCTACGAAAGCTGGTATGTCAAAAGCACTCTTAACAGCTATAATGAATAACAAAAAATTAGATGGTAATTTTATTATGTACCTTTAGGTACATATTAAGATCACTCTGTATCGCGTCGTCGTCTGTCGTCGTCTGTCTGTCAACACGATAACTTTCAAACCGCCTGATCTTTTGAAGATCTGATTTCATCTATCGATAGCTTAGGTCATGGTGGTGGCTGTGGTTGGAGATGGGTTACCTGGGGTCACGGGAACAAGGTCAACTTATAAGCTAAACCAATTTGATAAGCATCACAAATAGCTTGTGATGTATCATTCGAAAGCTACTGCAGGGCTTTTTATAAATATGCATTGCAAAATCAAATCAGAACTTCCGGAAAGTTCAAAAGTCATTATTAATTGTTTCATATGACAAACATTGCTTGTACTATATTAATCGATAGCTAATAGAGTGCTGATTATAAATATGAAGTCGGCCAATTGAACAAGGTCAAAGGTCACGCACCAACAACACACTTGGTTTGTGACGTATCAAATGAAAGCTAGTTGATAGAAGAATTTATGATTCCCAAGTCACAAATTACGTCATAATATTGTCTAAAGGTACATCACTACGTCGCGAATTAACCGGTTTATGTTATTTTAGTGGTGGCTGGTTTCTGCTCCTTTGCAAATAATTCATATGTCATTCAGACCTCCACGTGGCAAAAGATAAGGAGGTAATTATTCACCCTTATGGTTCATTTCCACTTCTGAAATTTGGTCGGCAAAACATTCTAGCAGGATTATGTAGAGCAAATTATTTATTCAAATAAATGGGTTAAATTTTTATTAAACAGACTCTTTTCGACAAAAACTCCACTCTGCAACTACAGTTGAACTAAACCAGTACGGAAAACTCATTCATAGCGACAAAACTTCTGAGGTGAAAATCTAACACAGAATGCTTCTTTCAAGTAATTTGTTAGCAAGTCTTAAGGACACTATCAAGTTGGGTGGCTATTTTGGTGGAATCCCATTTACATGGAACACGAAAACCAACCGATTGGAAGCTAAGAAAGATAGAGCGCTCCGCATATATGGATATAGACTTTATTTTGCTTTTCTCTACAAATTTTTGGTAATGATTCAGGTGATCTACACCTGGGAAAGGGTGATGTTGCTTGTAACCGTTCACGACGTCATGTTCGTTTCAGCATACATCGCGATATGGACTGGGGGATATGTGTCTTGGAAGAAAGCTCATTCCGTTGCTGGACTATTAAATAGTATGCTTGACTTCGAAGAACGTCATCACAAAGGTAAGATTTTGTACCAAAAAAATGGGTCCGCTGTTTTAAATCATTTCACTATTCCTTTTTTAGCGGAAAAATTGTCAAAGGAAGACTTGAAAGGAAGTTGGATAGCTAACTGGATGGTTCAATTTATGCTATCAACTGGACTTCTAATGCCGACCTTCTACCATTTAGATATACTTCGGAATCCTTGTTTCCCGGTTTATCTTGGATTTTGGCTTTCTGGGCAATGTGACATGGATAAGATCGGCCAGGTATCGCCCCCAACTTGGAGTGTAATTGAAATCGGAACAAAAATTGGAATATCTTTGCTTTCCTACATTAGCTGGAATTTTCTAATGACCGGCATGACATTTTCTTCGACTATGACCTCCGTCATAAATGGACACTGCTTCAGATCGTACATTGCTAAGTACGGGAGAGATATAATTTCGAAAAATACAAAGGTTACAAAAAACAGCTCAAGTCTCCAAAAACAAACGTTGGCTTTCCGTGAACTACAAATCATGTCGATCTCTTACCGAGAAATTTACTCCAAACTTCTGCTTGTCGTATTGGTCGTTCACATGATAAATGTTTAATTATGCAGATTGTTTGTCTGTATAATACTATCATCGTCTTGGCTAGCGGGGCGGGGAAGGATGACAACTTTCAGCTTGGACACAACCTTGTCTACTGTTGGTGCAATTTTGTGGCAATTTTCTCAATTTTGGTTATGTATGGAATGTTGGCAGATGGGTATACTGTGGCTAACCAAGTTCATGAAGATTTTGGAGCAACAGTTGCTCTCAAACGAAGTAAATGGTTTGTGAGGTTTCTCAGGTCGTCCCCAGTTTTAAGAATTTACTTGGGCGAAACTAATTTCCTGGATGAAACAACTCCGCTCACTTGTGAGGAATTTGCAATTGACCAGGCAGTTAGTTTATTGCTTTTGAATAAACAACTTTAGTGAACAGTCATGGTAGCTTTTAAGCTAATACGTGGAAGCTAAGATAAGTCAATCAAAATAGCACTATAAGCTGGATGGTTAATGTGATGAAAGTAGTCAGGAACCGTGGAAAAAAGTAATTTCTTACTGTTACGTGTTATTTATATATCAACTTGACTTGGTGAAGGATTAGACTACCATCCTTAAAATTTACAACAGTCAATTTTAGTATGAAATGCACTAGTAAGCAACTTAAAATTTTACTCATGCACGTGTCATATATTTAAGTTACAAAATAAAATACTAATAGTGGGAAAAGTATGTTGTGGGCAAACATAATGCTGGACCATACATATAAAAAGCACTTCAAACTAACAATTTGTAGTAATTCACAATTACAATGTCAATTCCCGTTTTAAAAATTTAGTAAAATTATAAAATTCTACCATTTTGTGTTTCTCGATTTATTTCAGTAATCGCTTTGTCTAGACTTAGTTTTATTTTCTTATATCGCATCAAACATTTTCACCTACTTGCAGGAAATTGTAAAATAAGTTGGATACTGCTCGTATTGAGTCAATTAAAAATATTAATTACCGATAGCCTTTAATTAACGCCACTGAGAATGCAGAATTTAAATTTCTGTCGAGTCGTTGACGTTCTGCTTATTAATCGTTAAAGTCATAGTAACTTGAAATTGCAGGAATTTTACATATGACTGATTTGTTTTTTCAGTTTTATGAAATCCCATGCGTATTTGACAGATGGTTGTTGGTCACACTTTAAAACATTAATTTAAAATAATGAGTACCATATTCGGTGTCACTTTCTTAAAATACAGTATAAATACTTGACATTTATTTATTCACATTTCTAACAAAGACTCAAACTATCAAAACTTTACGTACTCGGGTATGAACAGCACGAATATGAACAGCCTTTTGCAATTGAACGAAAAAGCTTGAAATATTCAGAAAAATGTTATTGCCTAGTGTTGTGAGGAGTACAAGTGCTCCTTTTAAACCTAACCGAACCAATCAAATCGTCGCCCTATTGTCATTTTAAAAGCTTAACACCTTCTGCGTAAGATTAGATTATAATTTCGAACTAATTCAGCAAACCATAGGCGTATCAAGCCAAGCTTCCATAGGAACGTTTCTAGAAAGCTGAATTTAATTTCTAAACAAAACACAGCCAAGGAAGTTGAGAGCAAGCACGACATGATTGCCATCATGGCAAGCACTTTAGCTTTGTCAACTGTGTCGGAGTCTCCTCTTTTTTTCTTGTAATGAAACTTTTTTATAAGCTTATCATGCCACAGTGACCACTCGTCCCATTTGTAAAACAATCCAGATGCAACGTTTCTCTGCATGGACAGCTTCAACCAGTTTTGATTTTCAGTATGGAACCTCCAGTAGTACATACGTCGGTGATAGGATTGATCTAGCACAGCACAACTAATATTCTCAATTTTTTTATCTCGCAGCCATTTGGAACAGTAGGATATAGAAATATCTACAAATCGTGTGCCAATTTCTGTTCCCAACCTTTCATCCTTATTTGATGAAACTGCAAAATTGTACAGATTAACCGAATGGTTAAACACCTGAAACGTTTCTGCAACAGTTAAATTATAGACTTTTAGTTCCTCTTCATACAAGTCTTGATTGGTTAAGAACTTCTCATTCTGGCAAAATATTATCTTGTAACCGTGGTTTACGAATTGCTTCAAAGTTAGGATGAGCTGCTTTTGTGGTTGTGAAATAGTAACTAAGCTTGTGAGTCCGTTTGAATAGAGCTGCGTTAGGATGAAACTAATGGAACAAATCACAACCAAATGGCGAGGTTTGAGCGATGCACCATCAAGAATATTTCCGAGAAGTCCTACCAGTTCGCCGACGACTAATTCAATTTGATGGTGACGCCTGTACGAACGAAGAAAGGCGAAACACAGGATGATTGATACACCTATCCATATTTCAGGACTAAATGGTTTGTACCATGTACTAAACTTTAACAACAGAGCTTTCGTTTCTGTTTTCCTTGCAAAGAATAATACAGAGAAGGACTCCAACATGTCAAATTGCAACCGATCGATGTAGTAGAGGGGTGGCGATATTATGTTCACAATTGAACTAACATACTCGGACGCTGTTAGTTTTTCATATACATCAGGACTTCGTTTTTGTAGTGAAATTGTAAGGTTGTGTGTTTCTGCAAAAAGTAGCGACAACATTATCTCCATCCTGCATTTGTAATGCATTCTCATTCTTTGTTTAAGGCAAACAGTTTGCTGCTCCTTTGGGGTATCCCGGATGAAACCTTCGTAGTCATCACCCACAATTGTGACAAGTTTCCCATTTCCGTTCCAAAACAATTGACGATGAGCAAGGTAAGTATTCTGGCTCAAACGCTTCTCAAAATCTTCAACTGGGATGGGATCAGATGAGCAGTATCCTCGGCAGATAACCGTCACTGAAATTTCGTTTTGCTCGCATTCAAAACTTGGGGGCAACGTAAGGATAATTTTCAACGATGGAAATACTTCGAAATCCTTATGCCAATTTACTTTGATTGCATTTCTCTCATGAATCTTGAATTGCAAATCCGCCACTTGTGATTTCCTGACAGTTGAGTTTGAGAATGGCAAAGAAGCAAGGCTAGTGTCCCACACAAAGATGAAGATGGTACGCGAAGGTACAAGAAAATCTTCTAGTTCCCAAAAAGTATTCTCCATGCCTCTCAATTCCTGGTTAATTTGGATGGGGTTGACGACCACATTAAACGTGTTTGAATATTTGTAGTGTTCCCGTCCCAATCCTTTCCCATCCTGGATTGCAATGAACCTCGACAACAAGGACGCATCTGGTACAAACGGAGGATTGGTAGTTGGTTTGGAGTTATAAAAGTACAACACGTACTCTTCCCAGTTGGAATTCAGGTGGGGAAATAGGCGGGACAAGCAAATGGAATGAGAGCTTGAAGCTTGCGAAAGTGGAACACGGACCATCGAAAATATCAAGATGAAAACGAATTTATTCATCGCAAAGCTGAAATACATGTGCATTCAGTTTTAATGGAAGACTGTCGTGGATATTATTTCAGTCGTTGATGTACGAACAAGAAACCTGGTTTCAAAGAGCTTCGAAACGAATGCCACAAATTAGCAACAAGTATTTGCCTTGACTGACCTGATTCGAAGCTGTGAATGTTTTTATCTTCGTGTTCGTCTCACGTTGGGGTTCCACGTCTTTTATTCGGATTCGGAAATTATCTACGCCCTAATGCCCGACAGGCAATATTTTTAGCACGATGGAAATTTGTTTTGAAGTTTTTTGCTTGCTAATATGGCTGAGCGTGTTTCAATTTCTGATAACTAATAAAAGGCAAAGGCACGATTCGATTATCAAACAGTAAGAAAAAAACCAAATAATTTGTTAAGGTCTTCGGAAAACAATTTAACGAAGCAGGTAAAAAATGGCTTGGTATATTGTTAGTGTGAATATTTTTCATATGTCAAAAACTTATGTGAAATGTAACAAGTTTTTAAATTGTATGGTTTTGAAATTTTGACCTAAGTGTTAACTTTGGAGAAAGTTAAAGAATCAACATCTTCAAATGTGCCATTCTTTTCAAATAATAAATTGAATTCTGCAATTTAGTTAGACCGCTCCTAGAGCTCCTATTGTAATGTTTTGTTGGTACTAGAGCCGGACAGCAATTCAGTGATGAAGTCTTTCAGATTGTCTGTAAAAACTTGGGAAATAGACTGGAAGATAAATCCACCAGTCATGAATGTGTTATTATTTCTTAGAAAGAGAGAGAGGATCAATTTTTTGTGTAAGAGAAATAAAGATATTGTTCAGAAAGCAAGGAATAAAATCCAACTCCGTTCGTTCGTCTGAGCTGAGTTTGGTTGGTTGATAAGTTTTAGATTTAGGTGTCGAGCTAGGAAAAGAGACACGTCTGCAAGACATCAGTTCAAACCATAACACGAACAAGCAATGGCGACAAAAAAACAATTTTAAAATATCTACATGTAATCAGTGGAACGTGGCTTTCGTGCTCGCAAAGTAAGCTCTTATGTTCACTTTAAATTAACCGGAAATATTTTTAATTGTAAAACTGGTTTGCATTATTTCTTCGGATAAAATGGATTGGGATTTTGTTAAGCACTATTGGTAGCAAATCTTTGGTTCCTAGCTAGGCGATATGAGAGGTTTCCTACAAATTGCTTTCGACAACCAATGTGAGTATATAATCTTATAGATTGGATCCGGTAATAAAGGGCAAATATATAATACAGTAGTACGGTTTTGATGTAAAAATGCAATTTTTAGCAAGAGATTTTACGACATTAATTGTTTTAAAGGAAACGTACATCAGAAAATTTTTTCGTTTCGCTTTTTTCGTTTTCGGTCTGATTTCTATGAATTTTGGGAGTGTTAGAGAAAAGTAGCTTCTAAATGCGTTCCTTGCCGTGTATATACACTTTTTTAGCAAAAGTTAGCAAAAACCAATTAACTTTTTTATGGTTACGAAACCCAATTTAAAGCATTCGAGGAAAAAATATAGGAATCCCTCCCCTTTAATACTGATGAAGTAAAACGTGCAAAACCCTTAATTGTTGCAAAATAACTACTGGAGAAAATTCAATCTTAATCCCAAACTGCTAAGGATAAGTCGAAGGAGAATGCGCATGCATACAAAGGCTCACAACGAGAAACGTTCACGTGTATTAACTTTGTGGACGTTAATTCAGTATTCGATATTAGGAAAAATCCAGGTTTTAATGTGCCTTATTATAACATACTTTCAACCAAATTTAGAGTGCGATAAAAGTTATTTACAAACTCATGATCTTTGTCTTCCATCAGTAACATAAGTTTGAATTGATTAATGGAATTTGACTGCAATTCTAACTCTTAAAACATGCTGTAGGGCATTATGTTGTTCTAAATTTCAATATATTAATGTATCATATTGGGTGTTTCTTACTTTATATACAGTACTCTTACATGATACTTGACATTAATGTATTTACAGTTCTAACAAAGACTCAAACTATCAAAACCTTGAGTACTCGGGTATCAACAACACGAATATGAACAGCCTTTTCCAATTGATCATAACCGCTTCAGAGAAGAGTTATTGCCTAATGCTGTGAGGAGTACAAGTGCTCCTTTCTAAACCTAGCCTTATCAACCTAAATCGTCGTTCTATTGTAATTTTGAAAGCTGAATAAGTTCTTCTGCGTAAGTTCAGTGCATAATTTCGAACTAATTCAGCAAACCATATGCGTATTAAGCCAAGCTTCCATAAGAACGTTTTCAGTAAACTAAATTTAATTTCTAAACAAAACACAGCAAAAGAAGTTGATACCAAACACGACAAAATTGCCATCATAGCAAGCACTTTAGCTTCGTCAACTGTGTCGGAGTCTCCTCTCTCATTTGTGTAATGAAGCTTTTGTATAAGCTTTCGATACCACCAGGACCACTCTTCCCATTTGTAATACAATCCAGATGCAACGTTTCTCTGCATGGACAGCTTCAACCAGTATTGATTTTCAGTATTGAACTTCCAATAGTACATTCGTTGGTTGTAGGATTGATCTAGCACAGTACAACTAATATTCTCAATTTTTTTATCTCTCAGCCATTTGGAACAGGCAGATATAGAATATTCTGCAAATCGTCTGCCGATTGCTTCTCCTAACCTTTCATCCACATTTGATGACACTACCAATTCGTAAATACAACCGTGTGGTTAAACACCTGAAACGTTTCTGAAGCAGTTAAATTATACACTTTTAGTTCCTGTTCATGCTTCTCTTGAGGGGTAAAGGGCTTCTCATTTTGGCAATATATTATTCTGTAGCCGTGGTTTACGAATTGCTTCAACGTTATGATGAGCTGCTTTGGTGGTTGTGCAGCAGTAATAATACTGGTCAGTCCGTTTGAATAGAGCTGCGTTAGGATGAAACTAATGGAACAAATTACAACCAAATGGCGAGGTTTGAGCGATGCACCAAAAACGCTCCCGAGAAGTCCAACCAGTTCGCCGACGACTAATTCAATTTGATGGTGACGCCGGTACGAACGAAGAAAGACGAGACACAGGAGGATTAACATTCCTATCCATATATCTGGTCTAAATGGTTCGTACCAAGTACTGAACTTGAGCAACTGAGCTTTCGTTCCTTTTTTCCTTACAAAGAACATTACAGAGGAGGAGGCAAAACGGGAAAATTGCAACCAAGCGATGTAGTAGAGGCCTGGTGATAGCATGGTCACAATTGGACTAATATACTCGGATGGTTTTAGTTTTTTAACTAGACCTGGACTCCGTTTTTGTAATGAAATTGTAAGGTTGTGTGTTTCTGCGAAAAGTAATGACAACATTATCTCCGTGGTGCATTTGTGATGCATCCTCCTTCGTTGGGTGAGGCAAACACGTTGCTGCTCCTTTGGGGTATTTTGGATGAAATCATGGTAGTCATGAGCCACAACTGTGATAAGTTTCCCATTTCCGTTCCAAAACAATTGACGATGAGCAATGTAGATATTCTGGCTCAAACGCTTCCAAAAATCTTCAACTGGGATAGGATCAGATGAGCAATATCCTCTGCAGATTACCGTCACTGAAATTTCATTTAGGTCGCATTCATAACTTGGGGGCAACGTGAGGATAATTTTCAACGATGGAAATACTTCGAGCTCCTCATGCCAATTTCCTTGGACTTGCGATTTCCTGAAAGTAGAGCTTGAGAATCGCAAAGAAGCAGGGTTATTGTTCCACACAAAGATGAAGATGGTACGCGAATATACAAGAAAATCTTCTAGTGCCTCAAAAGTTTTAGTGATACCTTTCAATTCCTGATCAATGTGGATGGGATTTACGACCACATTGAACGTGTTTGAATATCTGTAGTGTTCTCGTCTCAATCCTTTTTCATCCTGGATGGCGATGTACCTCGGTAACAAGGACGCATCTGGTATAAACGGAGGATTGGTAGTTTGTGTGGAGTTATAAAAGTACAACAGGTACTCATCCCGCTTGGAATTTAGGTTGGGAAACAAGCGGGACAAGGAAATGGAATGAGAGCTTGGAGCTGGCGAAAGTGGAATTAGAACCATCGCAAATATCAAGATTAGAACGAATTTCTTCATCGCAAAGCTTAAATACATGTGCAACTTGTTCATTCAGTTTGAATAGTGGCTTTTTGCTGATATAATTTCAGTCTTCGATGTCCAATCAAGAATCAAGGTTTCAGAGACGATTGCGGAGCCAAAGGTATTTCCCCCGACTGAGCGGATACCAAGAAATTGGAATTTTCTTTCTCATTTTGCGATTTCAAAAACTGTCTTTGGATTCCAAATAATCCACATGCGGTGACGCCCTGATATTCGGTAAAAACAGGCATAACACGAAAGTTTAAAACACAAATAGTCTTGCCAAGATAGCTGGTTATAAGCATGCATAAGACGATAGGAAAATTGTTTGGAAACCATTTGCTAATCAGTATAGTGGAGTTGGTTTCAAATGCCGACCATTAATTAGAGTTAAAAGCTCAGACGCCGCCATACAGTCGGAAAAAACATGGTGGTTTTTAAAGGGATTACAAAAACCAATAAAGTAAGCATTCGGCCAGAAAACGTGACCGTGTTAAAGACTATTAGGAATATCGTTATTTCGGACTAAACAGAAAATATTTGTAAGCCCATTTTAAATTAAAATGTTAATTAGTCCATCGTCTTGTTTGAAGTAGACGTATATAGCAACTGTTTTCACGTTCAATCTGATTCTTTTAAAAAATGATTCTAGATGTAATCAAATTGATGCCAAAATACAGAGCTTCACAATCTAGCAATATTCCAATAAAACGAAACAAGATTCAACCCGTATCGACTTCAAATTGATGATGCAAAATTTGCTTATGGAGAAATCCCCCACTAATCTTTTGTTTAAACTTATGCAAAATGTCACGCAGTCTGCTCATATGTAGTTCTTCCAATCATGACAAACCATTGCACGTTGTTGGTTACAAGCCGGAATATCAATGCGGAAACGTAAATTTCGGTAAAAAAATGTAGACATTTCTGACTCTTTTTAGTTTGTACAGAATTGTCCGCATGAAATTTAAGATTATAAATTTACGTTTTTTTTTGTACGGATGTATTAACTACAACACGGCGGTTTCGACAAAAGATCCTAATTTTACATTTCAGCAACTATTGCTTGGGTTTACATGGAGTCCAACCAATTTCACGGAGGCTTTAATTCCTTAAAATACCGATTTGCATGAAAAGGATGTTATATTCGACTGACGAAAATATTTGGTCAAATGAAGAACGGAGTACAATTTTGGATTCATTTGATTTGTTTTGAAGATGTTTCAAATTTCACATTTCACGTCCCTGTTTGAAACGAATACGAGACTTGACTACCATGGATTCTGTGAAACACAACGTTACTTTTAAACTGACGTATTTGCTATTAAAACTCACAGAAAATTCAGCGTGATTACAATTTGTTTGCGAGGAGAATGAGAATATAGAATTTAAAGAGCTTCGAGACGAATACCACAACAGAGCAAATGGTATTGGACTAAACTGACCTCATTCCAAGCAATGGGCATTTTCCTTTGTCTTTTTGTCACAATGCGGTTCCACTCTTCTTTGGGGATTTGTTAAATAATCCACGTATGGTGACGCCCAGATATCCTGTAAAAAGCAAACAATAAGTATTTGTATACTTCAAAGTAGTCCACGCGTGTAGTATCACTCCACGATATTTGATTAGAACCATGCAGAACACTATTGGAAAATTCTTTTGTTTTAACTATGTGTTTGTCTGTATAGCGGAATTGGTTTCAAATGCTGGCTATTAATTAGAGATAAAAGCTCGACACCGCCATAAAGTCGGCGAAAACTTGTTTCTTCTCTCCAGTACCAAAACCAGTCACGTAAGCATATGGCAAGAAACATGCCCGTGTTTAAGGCTAGCGCGAATATTGTTATTTTAGAGAAGACAGAAAATATTGGTAAGACAAAATGGAAGAGTACAAGACTTGACTATCATACCTTCTGTGGAATAATAGGGTGTCAGACTTCTATATTTGTTCGGCAAGGCAAGTGATTCACGAATATGTACGTAGTTAGAGTTAAAAGCTCAGACGCCGCCATAAAGTCAACGAAAACATTTTTGTCAGGATAACCCAAACAAATACGACAAGAAAACATGAGAGTGTTAAAAACTAGTGGGAAAATCCTTATTTCAGAGAAAACAGAAAATATTGGGTTGACTGTATAGGAGAGATTCCAGCCGGTATATGAAAGTCAATTGCCTTTCAACTTTTATACCTGCCCAAATCCATGCTAGTGTTGACTGGATTGAGTTATGCATGATAGCAGGGCTGTTTGTTTGGGGCAAGTTGAGAGATTTGCAGTAGGGGCAATAACAGAATTGACTTCCACAATTGAAGGGAAGGACATACCTCCTACGTTTGCGATCCGATTGACCTGAAAATTTGAACACGTATACATTCCCTAGGGGCTAAATCAAGGGTTTTTGAAAATTCAAAAAATGCTCGCGAAATTTTGAAAACAAAAAAGTTGTAACAAAATCGTTAAAAATCGCACATTTTCTTGAAATAAACTCTTTTACAGTAGTTAACAGACCTTATTACAAGTTTTTAAGTGATTTAAACTAACGTATAAAAATTGAGATTAAAAAAAATGAAAATTGACAACTTTCTAGTTTTCAATATTTCGTGTGCATTTTTTTTGAATTTTTAAAAACCCTGGATTTCGCCCCTAGGGAATGTTCTTGAGTATGTATGTTAAAATTTTCAGGTCAATCGGATCACAAACGCAGGTGATATCGCCTTCCCTTCAATTTTGGAAGTCAATTCTCTTATTGCCCCTACTGCAATTCTCTCAACTTGCCCAAACAAACAGCCCAGCTATCATGCATAACTCAATCCAGTCTATAACACTAGCATGGATTTGGGCAGGTATAAAAGTTGAAAGGCAAATGACTTTCATATACCGCCTGGAATCTCTCATAGGAAAGTACAAGAGTTGACTATTAGACCTTCTGGGGAATGCAAAAAAAGTTCCAGACTTCCACATTTGGTCAAAGAGTAATACAAGTAACACACTTAACCGAATTATATCGTCACGAGATTTAGCAGATATGCTAAATTGTGAGGGTAATTTAAGAACGAGCCACTCCCGTTTTTAACTGTATGAATTGTAAGGTATACAATGTAATAGGCCAAATTGTAAGTAAATAATATACTTTCGGTATTTCAAATTTTTCTCAGTGGCTAAATCACTATTTATTACTTATTCACATAAACGGCTTTGCTATTTTATTTTATAGTAATTATACTTATGTTATCATCTTTCAAATCCAAATTCTAGAGGGCTGGAATAGAACATCAAGTTACCGCCATAAACATCTATAATCCAGTTTCATGAATATTTCATTTGAACTTGAAATTAAGTTTGCCTTGAATCCAAATTGACAAACCAATCTAACTCTAATTATCGTTTTAAAAAGCGAATTGGTTTCAATTTGAATTGATTGATAGCCAGTCTGATTGCAACAGAAAATTATTGAGCGACATAGGTTACCCAAATGTATAGATAAATTATGTTTCATTTTTAAATAAAATTATGCTATACCACTATGGATTATAATCAGCATTTTGCTCTATTTGGGAGTTTTAAGACCAAATTTGAGAACTGAGAGTTTCATGCAACCATTGTTGATTTCCTACGTAACAAGATGTGCTGAAGGTATTATATTCGGATAAAGCACATCTTGTCACGTAGGAAATCAAAACTGATTATAATCCATAGTGTATACGTTTCAAGTTTGAGAGGTTAAATCCCCTTAAGGACCAGCAATCAACGAAATTGCGGCTAGCAAGTTCTTAATGCCTAAAATTTATTGGCAAGTCCTAATTGGAAATATTTCCTCACATAAATGCCCAAAAAATTTAAAAATTTCATCGTACCTTCGCACAGTGGATTATAATCGGTATTTTGCTCTATTTAAACGATTTTAGACCAAATTTAAAAACTGAGATTTCCTTGCAATCATTTTTGATTTCCTACGTAAAAACATGTGCTCTATCTGAAAATAATACCTTTAGCTCTCAAAAACTTCAAGTTTATAAACTACAGGTCAAAGGTTCCCACAGAAAGTGGATTTTCGTTAGCTTTTTTTAAAAATTATACTCCCACGTTTTTTATTTCAAGTGCACCGCAGAGATATTGAATAGGTGATAAAATATAGGTCTTTGCGCTTAGTTGGACACCAATATCTCTTTAATCGGCTTGCGCAAAATTGACTTAGCGCATTTTGAATTTACTTCATTGCAAAAAATTATAGTCCTAAAATTTTGGTTCTCGGAATATTCAAGGAAAATTTTCCTAAATTACTTCAGTCATTCAATATTTCGAAGTTTGAGGGCCCGTGGTATTATTGCAAGTCTATTTTGATAGAAGAAAAAATTATTTTAATATTTTGAAATTTCAGTTTTGCCCGAGTTCAAAAGTTTCTTATGCGGTAGTCAATTTTGCGCAAGCCGATTAAAGAGATATTGGTGTCCAACTGAGCGCAAAGACCTTTACTTTATCACCTATACAATATCTCTGCGGTGCACTTGAAATAAAAAACGTGGGAGTATAATTTTTAAAAAAATCTAACGAAAATCGACTTTCTGTGGGAACCTTTGACCTGTAGTTTATAAACTTGAAGTTTTTGAGAGCTAAAGGTATTATTTTCAGATAGAGCACATGTTTTTACGTAGGAAATCAAAAATGATCGCAAGGAAATCTCAGTTTTCAAATTTGGCCTAAAATCGTTTAAATAGAGCAAAACACCGATTATAATCCACTGTGCTTCGAATATAAAATTTCGTTAACATATCTAGAAAAATCCACTTCGGAAAATCACTTTCATTCATCATGAATTTAGCAGTTGACCAGACAAAATGGTCCTATATAAGCGCCCCAATCTCTGTAATTTGATCAATGTTGTGTATGAAGGTAAAATATTGTGACGACCATTTTCTTAAATAAATTTAAACAAAATCCTACTCCTAAAAAAGGCAATTAGGATCCTACTAAATTTCTGGGTCTGGGATGTGACATTCATAAATGAAATGATTCATTTTGGTTCTCAGATCAAAACACGTAGAGCATGAACATATTGGAATTATGACACATATTTTGCAGATTTTTCCAACGCCGTGCTTTCCACTTCTCCCAGCTATTCATGGTAGAGCGCGAAAAGAACAAGGGGAAACAGGCATGCCTTTCAGTTTTCTGCTATTTTTTGCTGACACTGTCTTATGCAACATCAAGAAACTAAGTACATGGATTCACAATTTTTATATTAACACGATACGCGATACGATATAGATTGTTACTGTAGTTAACATTATCCTTTATTTCCTCCATGGTTGACCATGCTGTTTAAGGACACTCCCGGACTTTGTTATCGTGCGAATCCGCTTAGTCATCTTATTTACAACGTATACTTTCTGTTTGGCGATTTGATTTTTATCAAACGGAAAATCCGAGTAAGAGACCACCGTACCAATATTTCAAATGCAATACTTATTCCGAAAAAAAACAGTAGGGAATAGACAGTTAGCGCAATTTAGTATTTCCAATTCTCGTCGATAAGGATCGACTTTTTCCAGTCGGTATTCAATTCCCCGTCTGTAAATTATCACAACATGTTTATCTAATTGCGTAAGCATGTCCTCAATACAATATTAATTTGTTTACCAGTTTCGGGGAAAAAATCCTGACATAAGCGAAACATTTCTAAGGCTAATGTTATTTATCCGGCCAACGGATCAATGTCTATCAGTTTTTGAGATACCTGTCGCCAACGGTGGATCACGTAATATTCCTTGCCTTGCGTAATATTCCGTATTTCTTAATTGTACACGTACTTATCCTTGCCCATAAAAAATTCTCATGTTTTTTCTGTGGAAGGAACACACCAGAACATTTTTAAAAATTGATGTGCTACAATGTCAGATTAATATCGACATGTTTTTGCTTTCCACGTGCCGAAGTGCGTCTAGCACGAAAGATAGTATTATAAGTCCAGGAATTGGATATTTTCGAATGGTATTTAAATACGTTCCCTGTCTACATGGATGATGATTACTGACGATCGTGAGTATATATGAGGTTGGATTTATTAGCAGCCGTCTTAAAAAAATATTGGAAAAATTGCATTAGTTCAAAGCCTCCTCAAATGTGTAGACATGCTTCTCTCAAGTGACCTGCTGACAGGTCTCCGGCAAAATATCAGTTTGTGTGACTATTTCGGAGGAATTCCATACAAATGGAACAAAGAAACTAACCGATTGGAAGTCAAAAGCAAGAAATCACTAAAAATATATCGCATTCGACTTAATTTAGCCTTTTTTTACAAATTTCTGGTAATGATCCAGGTAATCTACACTTGGAGGAAGGTGAAAATGTTTGTGATCACACACAACGTAATGTTCATAGCGTCATATGCTGTGATTGGGGCTTCTGGCTATGTATTTAGCAAAGAGGCTGATGCTATTGCTGGACTATTTAACAATATGATTGAATATGAGGAAAGGCACTATAAAGGTAACTTCTATATAAATTCTTGCTTATTTTTTCATATATAAATCCAATCGAAGTTTTATCATTTTATAGGAGCACGCATTCCAAAAAGTAACATAAAAGGAAACTGGATGGCAACTTGGATGGTAAGATTGATGACTTCAACTGGAATCCTGATGCCGACTCTCTACCATTTGGATATGATTCGGAATCCCTGCTTCCCAGTCTATCTTGGCTACTGGCTTTCTGAACAATGTAAAAGCGATCGGATTGGACTCGCAGCTCCTCCAACCTGGAGTGGAATAGAAATCGGAACAAAAATTGGTATATCTTTGCTTTCCTACATGAACTGGAATTTGTTGATGACGGGAATTCCTTTCTTCGCGAATATGACAATGGTAGTAAAGGGACATTGCTTCCGATCTTACATTGCTCAATATGGAAGAGACATACGGACAAAAAAGGAAATAGCAACGAATGGAACTCTACTCAAAAAGCAGACACTGGCTTTCCGTGAACTTCAACTGATGTCTATTGCGTATCGGGAAGTTTACTCAAGATTTTTACTGGTTGTTTTGATGATATCTTGCACACTGATGCAGATCGTTTGTTTATACAATACGGTCACGGTTTTTGCCAGAGGAGGTTGGAAAGATGAGAGTTTTCAGATTGGGCTCAATCTTGTCTACTTTTGGTGCACTTTCTTGGCAATATTCATCATTGTGGTGATGTTTGGAATGCTGGCGGATGTTTATTGCGTGGCTAAAAGGGTTCATCAGGATATGAGCGGAACGGTGGCTCTCAAACGGAGTAAGTGGTTTCTACGATTTCTCAGGTCTTGCCCGGTTCTCAGAATTTATTTAGGAGGAAGAAATTTCTTGGATGAAATGACGCCGTTGACATGTGAGGATTTTGCCATTGATCAGACGGTTAGTCTTTTGCTTTTAAAGTAGAACTACTTCTAAAGGAGTTAGAAATCGTGGATTGGCATCAGCTTATATTTATGCTTTCAGAGGAAGTTGAAAACGAAACATAAAAACAGTTACTACAATTTATTAATTTGCTCAAACAGACCATAATTTTGTATGGAATATGATCAAAGTAACTTATTACCTAACCTTATACTAAGTATATAAACTACATATAGTTACAAGTCATTATTCATTTGCACCACAAACTAATAAATTAAACTTTTTGATTTTATTAATCTAAAAGCCTTGCTATGAATGTAATAAATACTTGTGATAATTTTTTTCGTTGTAATGCATTATTTTAGAGAGGAATTTATAAACAAATTTTTCTTACATAAGCTAAATATGTATATATATTATCTTACGATTGCTGTGCTACGCCTATAGCTAATATTGTATCATTCTTAATATTCCTGTTTTAAATTTGCTTTATACGCGTTTATTTAGCGTTTTATCATTGAATTTATGGAGAAAAATGTGTTCCTGAAATGAGATAGGATACTGCGTCTACTTACTGCTTTTTTGACAACAACAAACTATCGACAATCCTCTCCAATGTAAACTGAAGGTAGACAATGGGTGTGGTTTTCTCAATGAAATTTGCTCCCCCAAATTCAATCTTGAGCACTGGTAGAGCCAATGCGGTTCTTTGAAGCATTCTCCTTTGAAGTCTGCCATTCATAAATGCTGCGCGTTTCATTTGTGCGACGCTCCAACAAGCGTCACCATGTAGGTTTCCACATATCCCGTAGATTGCAAGGACAATGATTGAAGCGTCCATAACCACCAGAACAAATAAGCAGTTCATGTAGACCAAACCGTTTGTGGCAAATTGGCCTGCAGTCACGGCTTTAATGACGGTCACCGCTGAGAGGACAAGCAACGTAATCATTACGATCAGAAGTGATACCAAAAGTTGAGAGTGAGCAAGGTTGAAATATGTAACAAGGAGCTGGAGTTGCCGGTAGAGTTTTGCAGCATCGGTTGTGTTTCTTTCAATGCAAAGTTTCCGGCTGCTTTCTCGTAGTTTCCTGTATGCAAAATTAAAAATGTTTTTATTTTGTCCATCGAGAATTTAAAGTATTATATTTTACCTTTTGATTATCGACACATAAAGAGACAGACACGATGTACCAATCATAAGCTGGTTTAGTTTGAGACCACACAATTTTATCAGGGGAATCCACATCAGCCAGTTTAGAAAGAAAGTTATACCAGCTAAGACATAATGCAAGAAACTGCAGGAATGACAATTTGCCATCAAAACTCCCCACATTTCGGTGAAACATTTTCCGGGGTAAAATGAAAGAAAATTGAGAGGTAAATTTGGTACTGCAACCGTTAATAAGGCGAAAATGAAACTCCCCAGTTTGGTACCAGTGTAGTGTATGAGAAGGACGAAGAAATTTGTGAAAGGCACAACCTTCTTGTTTGATTTTTCTCGCAGTGAAATTTTCATTTCATGGGCGTGCCCTTTCTCAAATTTATATGCAGCATTTACAAAGTTTTCTAAATCTGCTCCAGCAAATGCCATGGTAAAAGTGTAATGCGTGTTCCAGAAAAGTAAAGCTGTTAAGTATAAGCTGAGAGTCGTTTGAGAACTCATGATTCGATTTTTGTAGTTGATTTTGTCAGCATTTAAGAGTAGATTATAAAGCTGTAGTGCTCCTAGTAATGCCCCATTCACAAAGCCAATGAGGAATGTTTGTCTATCAGTCTTTAAATGTTGCTTCTTTGGGTCCCATTTGAAGTTTTTTCCAGTAATGATATGGAAATTATCGGCAGATTGGATTAGACGCTTTAGTAAGTTGGCTTGGATAAGCATATTTGATATTTGAAAGAAACGGTGATATTATGTGTAACGTATTTACTGATTAGCTGTCAGACTTTAGCCAGGTAAAATTTTACTCAGGAAAATGTAAATGAAATTTTCCTCCTAAAACTCGCACTCGGTAAACAATTTATGATCTTTAACATGGTCTAAATTCTTAATTTCAGTTAACGTATAGCGGCAACTTAAACTTTTGTCTAATTTTTTTTTGAAAATAACAATAGCCGCAATTCATTTTACCAGGATTGTACGTAACTTACAACCAGTTTTGATTTAGTTCAAGAGAGAAATAGTTTTAATCGCGGTGATATTTTTTGGTGCGTTTTTTAATTCAAATCAAAACACTAAATAAAAGTACCTTTCTGTCACGTGTTGTCAAGAAATGCTTCACATGTTTCACGAGGTTACCATTAATTAAGTAACAGTACTCGAATTCCTCACAGCAGTAGTCAGACAAAAAACTTAGTATCCTTTTTGAGCTGACTAAACTTAATTTTCTTATGGGAACTACCAGCCGGAAGGAGTCACAGACATTATTTAGTTCAGAAATTCTTATGATATAGGAAGGACTGAAACGTTTGAGCCCAAGGTAGACAAGTGTAGGCTAGAATTCTCAATATGATTATCCTTATAATATCCTTATAAAATAAACAATTTGTTAATTTCCATGTACAGTAAGGGAGTTATGCGAAGAACATTTATGTTTGTGTTTGAACAACAAAACTATCCGATGTTGACATTTTCCGACTCATATTATGTTTAATTTAGGATCAATATGAGCCGCTTTGATTACAACTGGAAACAAGAGAAAGGCTAATCCTAATATGAATTTTTGTGTAAATTGAAAGCCGAGCTTACAAGAGCGAAGCCCACTGTTATAGCTAAACGTTTGTTGATGCGATGCTTTTTGGAAAATAATAATAGTTATTAGGCGCCATCCACATCAAACGTAACACTAAAATCAGTGATTTTTAGACCACCCACCCATCCATGTCACGCTTGTGTCACGCTGACCAAAACCCATCCACCCCCCTCTGTCACGTCACGCTCAGACAATTAGACCTGTTTTTAATAGCGAAATTTATATACATAACGGAATACATATAAATATAAACGTTTAAATCAAAACAAACATTATAAGATACGGTTTTATATCCTTTTCCTGTCCACAATTACTGTACTAAATTCAATTTTGCCGACCAAACATTTGTGCGTCAAAATAAAACTAATATATACTGCGATTTAAAAGAAATTTTCAAACCGTCACGCTTGGCAAAACCCACCCATCCTCCCCTGTCACGCTTCGTAACGCTGACCTCAACACCACCCATCCACCCCTCCAGCGTTACGTTTGATGTGGATGGCGCCTTAGCTACCATGAACATATAAATGCCTAGTTTCGTCACCCAATAATGAATGTTTAAATTTATATCCCGAATTGTTTGTACTGTCAGCCAGCTAATTTTACTGTGGCAATTAC
Source organism: Orchesella bifasciata (assembly GCA_034697805.1). Classification (NCBI taxonomy): domain Eukaryota; kingdom Metazoa; phylum Arthropoda; class Collembola; order Entomobryomorpha; family Orchesellidae; genus Orchesella; species Orchesella bifasciata. The sequence continues at coordinate 22,115 of JAQGAP010000191.1, forward strand.
AGCCAATCCAGTAGAAGAACGGTTGAAATTTGACGAAAAAACTTATTTGCCCGGATATATTTATGACACTTCCGAACATAAAATTCAATCATCATGTTCATCAGGATATGAGCTGAAAGGTGGCTCTCAAACGGAGTAAGTGGTTTGTAAGATTTCTCAGATCCTGCCCGGTTCTCAGGATTTATTTAGGAGGAAGCAACTTCTTGGATGAAATGACGCCGTTGACATGTGAGGATTTTGCCATTCATCAGACCGTTAGTCTTTTGCTTTTAAATTAGAGTGCCATACTTCTAAGGGAGTTGAGAAATCGTTGTTAGCATCAGCTTATATGATACAGCATTTAAGAGTACAATTAAACAAGTAGCAAAATTACAAGCTTGTAAGGATTAAATTCATAATTTCAAATGTGTCATATAGCAACTGTACCAAGTATATAGAAAAATTTCACCATAAATAAAAATTATCAAATTCAAATTGACTTCAGTATTCTGTCATTATAATATAAATTATTGGCACGTTTCATGGAATATTGATCATGTTGGCTATCACTGAAAAGGCGCAAATCTGACGTATCGTTTCGCATATCGAGAGGCATCAACATCAGCTACGCATATGGTTATTTGTATTTTCAGAGGAAGTTTTATCATAATCTACTCACATTTTCTATAAATACGAACATATTGAACAACGTACAAATGCCTCACTCATATTCTACATTTATAGACTTTTTTATAACATCAAAATCTCCTGTATTACACGTGGCTGTTATAGCCTAATTAAGCCCAACCAAGTTTTATTTAGTTGGAAGAGCTTTCACATAAAGTCGCAAACATTCATCCAAAGTACTTGTATTGGACTATATTATTCATGGACTTGGAAATGTGAAATGGAATTTGCGAGGTTTTTATAAATTTTGGCAATACTATCTTTCTGTACCAAATAGTCGAGTAGTAGGTTGGAGAAATGAGGAATTTTCCTGAAAATTGTATGATATCGGGGCATTAAAATACTTTCATAGAACTTTTTGAAAATCGTCCTGCCCTTTTCGTGATACACAAAATTGTGCTACCGCTACCATATCACACATATAAAATAATATGTAATACGGTCACAAAACAGATAGACTTCTGTTTGCATAAAATTTTGAGCTGCCGAGCTAAAAATGAATTTTGTAGGAAGGGTAGCATTCAACTTTGAAAATCTGTGCAGGAATCTAAGCTCCTTTTACCCAAAATAGTATTATATCCTTTCCTCCACCAGGTCTTATATATTGCCCGACGGAAAACTTTTTTGGAAAAGAGGTGCACACGTACAAACACAACGATGTTTTCATGCTTAAAAATAAGGTTCCTTGTACAACAAAGATTAAGATTCAGCTTTATACCAACTTTCATCTGCTGAGCTATTTATCCTAGAAAATGGGCACATTCTTGCATACCTTTTTTACTTTTACAATCAGCGGGACGTCAGACGTATTCAACAGTTACAGCCCTACGCGATGTATAAATATAGGAATACGGGTAATTTATTGGGATACTAAAAGTGCTTTTTGCTCCTCTAAAGCTATGAACGTTTTTTAACAACAATGAGAGCATCCTGAATGTTGGGATATTTTTGTGGAAAGTGGAGATAACAAAGACTTTTACATTTGAACTCAAACCACAAGTTCAGCAGATATTTTATTTTAACATGATTTTTTCACGTGTCCAAGGAGAGTAATGCCCAAGGGATTTGGAAGGTTGAGATACCATTCAAAATGAGTTTCAGACAACGTGTCAATCCACCCTACAAAACAAGAAAGATTATGGTCCCGAGGCTTCATGTTCTGACATAAACCACTTATAAGCTTAGCTTTATATGAAATCGTGGGAAAATGCAGTTTTTCTTCAGGCCATGAATGTTTGCAATAATATGTTGTGAATATTTCCTCAAAATCGTAGCCTCAAAAGACATTCAGCAAAGACCTGAAACGGTTGTGACACTAAAAATTCCCTCACTCTATTTCTGAATTTCATACCATAAGTAAACTAGCCTGCAGCAGATCCAAATCATAAAAATGATGCCGACCAGTTCGTTTTTATGTATTTATTTTCTGTTTCTTATGTGATCAGTCAAGCATTTCCTGGAACTTCGAAGCCTATAACACTACAAAAACTCCTGAGACCTGTAAATTTGCAAGTAGTTAGGCATTTTTTATACTAAATAACCAGTAATTAAGAACAGCTTCAGTGTACGCATTTGTTTTCATGTCATTTGCAGTCATGTACCACACCAGCCGTTGATGCAGCAGCCATATGTACAAACTTAGGAGAAAGTATAGGAGGTTGCAACAAAGACGGGTACACAAGGAAGTGTTGCCCAAATATTCAATCTACATGTCAATGCCAATGTTGTCCTACTGGTGTAGACTGTGTTGGAACAGGGGAAGAAGGCAAAAGATGTTACATACCAGCACCGTGCCACGAACAGGATACTTACTCTTGGTGGGGCAAATCAGACTCGTGCCCTACTTAGGCGTAAAAATGATGGCGACTACTTTAATTATTACTGAATAACTCATGATTTTGAAAATGTAATGAAATTACTGTGTGGTCTCGTTGGTTAGCACTTAAAATTTGATTTTGCTGCAAAAATGCTATCATTTTACTATGTTATACAACACCCTAAAATATGTTTAAAGGCTGAAGGAATAATAAATTGAAAAAAAAGTACGAAAATCTCATTGCTTTTTCATGATAGTAGCTTTCCGTTGTCAATAGATGTATAAAAGCAGAGCTACGGCATGCAGTTAAGACTGGAATACTTTTAAAATATTTGTAACAGCAGGTAACATCTGCACATGATGCGGTTATATTTACATTGCTGCACGTATATGTAGTATGTGTAAGAACGTATGGGCTGTCATAGAAAACATACCTTCCAAAGATTAGGAACTCAAGCACATGTTGAACGGATTAAAGGCTTATAATGGACCTGGATGGTTTAACCTGCATAGCTTTCTTGCTTGATTGTAGTAGAACATGAACATTATAACTTTATGTAAAATATACGCGTACCCCTTACCAGCTTCACAAGTACTGGTTGTGGACTAGCTTTTCTGCAATTGAAAGTATCCCTTTTTAACAGCAGGAATATATAATAAACTTGCATTTTGCTTTGAAGTATAAAGGCCAGCAAGCGCCTTTCTTTCTTGTCATTCTTCATTTCCATTCCGCACATGAAAGATATTACAAATCCCATGTAAAAACATATTCTTGAAGCGACGAAATGAAGACGACAATTCTCATTCTGGTTTTATTCCCATTCTGTCTCAGCATCGAAGCAACTTTTACAGAGAAGTTGGATTTGACCAATTACCATCTGACTAAAACTCAAGAGGCTTGTGAACTTGTAAGTCTAAGTGATTTATTTTCTTTATTTGGCAGCCTGACACAACCAAACTGTAATAATAACAAATATATTCTTTGTAGTCTTGTAAAATAGGAGATAATGCTATCTGCGCTACTGCCGGAGACGTTTTTGGACTCTGTTCCCTTTTCGAAGGTAAAATGAACTGTTGTAATGACCCAGATAACTATCCGTGGGCCAAAGACTGTGTGTGCCAATGTTGCCAAACAAATACTTGCAGCGAGGACTCTTGCTGCACTCCTGCACCGTACCATGATAATTCTTGTCCATGGTGGTGGTTTTTATTCAAGAAAAATTAATCTGAAAAAGTTGATCATCCTGGGTAAAATAAAGTTTGGTATATGTTTTGAATTATAATTTGTATTATTATGTAGTTACATCCTTTGCTACAAATAATATACTGCCTTACTATACTTGATTATATTGAAAATAAAAAAGTTATAAATCGTGTAGTTTCTTTATTTTGAGTTCTTGAGCAGTAATAATGTCTTAAACTGAAATTACTTCCTACATTTCAAACCATCATAACATGTAGCAGAGCATTTGACTTGGTTTGGATTTCATAAAATTTAATTCATAGGTTATGGTACTACAAGTTTGCGCAGGAATTTAAACAAGAAATCATACACAAAGTGTGTTTTTAGGTTGTTTCGTTACTTTCATACTTGCTTACATGAGAAGAATAAAAACCAGCATACGAATAGATCAGGAAGGCAAAGAAATATATATTTAATACTAATGTAATCTAATTCGGAACACTTTGATATAAATCGATTTATATCTGAGAAATATGCAAAGAGACACAGTCATTCTTGGCAGTCTCAGCGCACCCCAGAAATAGCATGGTAAAACTTTGGCCGAATATATGAGTCGCTTTCAAAGACTTTCATCCAGAGAGACATTCCGAAAGCATGCTTTTTTGAACTGTTTCGAGAGTATGCAAACGCCTTGCGACGTAAAGAAATTGCATACTCTCGAAACAGTTCAAAAAAGCATGTTTTGAGAATGTCTCTCAGCTTGAAAGTCTTTGAAAGCGACTCATATGTTGTAAAATTTGCGTGAGGCCGCCGGCAAGTTTGAGAACAATTCTTTATTACTGAATAAATATGACATTATTCCCACCAACCAAGAGATTAGAAGCTAGTCTCGAAAAACCGTTCATTTAAGAGTGTGGAAATATGATATCTTGCTTTACCCTAGTTCTTTAAAAAAAAATGCGAAACTGCTTTTTTGCAGTTAGTTGGAGACGGATGTTTATGCCTAATGCCATACATTCTCAACCTACAAAAGTGTATGTCTACAATAAAATTTGGGGCATCACGAACCAATAAAATAAATACATTAACGAAAGTCTTTTGTGCAGACTGGAACGTCAGTGTCAGTCATCTGGTATAAAAATGTAAGTCGTTTTCTTAAACTTTATTACTTTCTTACCAAAACGCAGTAAGTACTTAACCAGCTCCTGTCAGACTGCGAGCTTTCGTTTTTGGAACTCCAAACAACTTTTTATACCGGAATTTATGCGTTTTTTAAGTATCGTGAAAAAAGTTATGTCATTGATTGAAGGAAAGAAACTTTGAAAAATATTTGCATATTTCCTCAAGTAGTTAGACGAATCCACTGTTTTTATACCAACTAAAAACTTGTTATATTGTAAGCGCTCAATTTTATGGGGAGAAACTGTATTATGCATTCTTATTACTAAACACAATCATTGCATTTCAGTTGCTTGTCGTGCTCTTTCAAGTGCAGACAACATAACTCTTTTCAGTATCACAAAAATGGAGAGACTACAGAAAGAACACAGTTCAGCAACCTTTGTGAAAGAGTGGTTGACATTATCTCTGTTATTTTTCACCCTGTATCACATTTTACGCAAGCTTTATTCCAAAGTGAAAAAGCGGATAAGTGAGAAAAAGACGGGAGTTGCCGGATTGGAGGTCATCCCTGGACCAAAGCCGTTATTTATTAGTTATTTAGGAAATTTATACAACTTTAGACCATTGCATGGTTTGTCAGCATTAACAATAACTAAAATAGTATAAAATATTTCTCCATTTTTGAAAACTATGAAAGGTGTTAGTTATTGTTTAACTATTGACAGAAACTCTAAACAAAACATTGGCCTGGCACAAAGTGCATGGTTCCTGCATAAAAGCCACAGGAGCTGGTCAGACAATCCTTATTGTCTTCTCAGCTGAACTTGCACAGGTTAGCTAAAAACTGGTTATATAAACTTGTTGATAACTCAGTTTTTACAGCTTTTATGACTTCATTAGACGTTTCTAAAATCCGGAGATTTTGGTCATGTTTCAAAAGAAAATGCAATCTTTTACGACGTAATGCGACCATTTCTTAAAAATGGGGTTCTCGTTGCTGAAGGTGAACTTAAATCAAAAAATCAATCTGTATTTACACTAAATTCGTTTTTACGGCAATTGAAACATTTTTGTAACCCAAGGAACATCTTGGCAAAACCGAAGAAAGCTTTTGAAACGAACTTTGACGTTGCAGTGCCTGAGAATTTACGCCAAGATTTTAAACAAACACACCCGACGTTTTGTGGACAATTTGGAAAAATTATTTGAGGACAATGGACAGCATGGAATTAATGACCTAATTAATAGCTCGTTTCTGGCAATCATCACAGGTAAGTTTACACACAAATAATCAGGTCCAAATTGCCCCAATTGTTAAATATATTATATACTTGATACTTTATAGAAGTTTTAACTGGAAAAGATGTGGGAGGTACCGTTGAAGGTGATCGTTATCATCATGATTTTAAAATGTGAGTTTCCAAGCCTTTTTAAATGCTTGCAAAATAATTTAAACTAGACAAGATGAATTATTAGATGGATGGAATGCATGATATCGCGGTTGGAGCAACCGTGGCTTTTAATTGACCTCGTGTGGAAATTAAGGCCCTTAAAGAAGATACATGATGGAGCGATTGGAAGAATGACCGAGTTTTCAAAACGGGTCGGTGAAAAATGTTTTTAAAAAAAAGATTATGCCCATAAATTTTATAGGTTTTAAAAAGAATTCATGAAAATTTAGAGATTAGCTGAGTACAAGGAAGAACAAGTGCAGAATATCAACAAAATAGATGAGGATAGGGACAAGTTTCGACATTTTTTGGATGAATGGTCAAAGGAAGGATTTTCAGATGACGATATTGTTCATGAGATAAACACAATGATTTTTGGAGGTCATGACACAACTGCCACGACCATGCACTTTTTCTTTTTTCTCATGGCTTTGCATCCTCAACACCAAGAAATATGTCGGAAAGAAATAGATCAAGTTTTTAATGACCCTGAACAAGTTCCAGATGGAAATCTTCGATATGAATCCCTTTCAAATCTCAAATACACTGAAAGGTGCTTTCTGGAAACGCTCAGATTGTTTCCTGTCGCGCCTGCTTATATGAGAAGATTACAAACTAGCATGAGAATTGAATATGAAGGCAAGGACGTTGACGTTCCTCCAGGCACAAGTATCATCATCGTCCCATGGGTTACTCACAGAATTGAGGAGTATTTTCCCAATCCAGAACATTTTGATCCGGATAGGTTTCTCCCTGAGGAAACTGCAAAGAGACACCCTTGTGCTTATCTACCCTTTTCTTTCGGACCTCGAAATTGCATGGGGTACAAATTTGGAATGAATGAGATGAAAACTGTGGCTGCGTACGTGTTTCGTAATTTTCATGTGTTCACCACGGATAAGTTGGAGGACGTACCTATATTGCCGTATATGACTCTTACGCCAAAAAGGGATTATAGATTTATTTTGCAAAAACGTAACCTTGTCAGTCAGCAGCTATAATCATTCGTGATAAAACTAAATTTTATAGTACAAGTGTTTTATTCAAGTTTGGACTTCTTATGCACAATACTGGAATCTGATATTATTTCACTTCCTCGTAACGTTTTTATGAGACTCGCTGCATCATTAATCATTCATTACAAATTTATTTTTTGTCCACGAGGCTGATTTGTTTTCCTCGTTGAGCAATAGGCCTCGGCTGTGTTGGGATGATAAAATTTATCGCTAACTCTCATCTAGCTTTTTTAATGGCAATGAAAACAAGAAAGATTTTTACGTCAATTTACATCAATTCACACTCAGGTTGTGTCCCTGTCTTAAACAATTTCCTACTGCAAACAATGGAATTACATTTAGCTGCGGCATTATTGCTTCTCAAACACCCTTTAACTTTTGAACATACGGTTTTATTTCATTTTCATGTAAATAAATAAGAAATCAATCCTTATGTCAAGTCCTTGAAGAGCAATGGTCCCAGGGTTTGGTTGCAAGTTGCAGAGCTGTTTTCCTCCATGTAGAGCGTCTTCAGGGGCTTTATAAGACCCTCAATTAGTCCCTCTTTTGCATCTAAATCAAACTGTGAAAGAAAAGTTGTTCATTTCATTAAGTTTGAGTTGAAAATAAATTAATCAATAACTTTAATTATTATTTAGCAGCAACCTACTTTCGCATACGCTTTGAAAATGTAGTGATGACTAAACCACGATTTATGGAAACTGTCCGCGGTTCCATGCATAATTTGGATCCCCGTTGGGTCATCCTCAGCGTCCATGCACGTGAGTCCTTTGTCGCAATGCAGATATTGGAAGTTGAAATGGCAGGGAAGAATTTCCACCCAACTTGGATTAGCATGTAGCGCAATATTTATCAGCCTCTGGTCCGTCATTCGTAACGAGTTGGTTATAGAATTTTCATATAAATTCAACAGTTTTCTGGTGAAATCAGCTTTTCTAAGACCCTCCAAGTTCATGTACATCACGCCGGAATTCACTCCTTTCGGGGTAACATGGGGAATATCCCCAACATTGAAACCATCTACATCCAAATGATTCCCGTCTTCAACCTCGTTATTTTGCGCGAGAGCCACTAAAGTTTGGGGAAAAGAGTTCCAAATTACCCCAATATTTCCTGTTATAACAGTGTCCGTATCGAGGTACAGGATTTTGTCGAGGGAGGATAACATCTCGGGAAAAAATATACGTAGAAAAGCACAAGGTCGCTCAACTTTCACAAATGACTCTACATTTTCTGGAGCCAGAGAACTAAACACGTTGTGAAGATGAAAAGTGAAATTATCTTTCATCCCGGTCTTCTCCACTGTTGCACCAATTACTTCCTTAAAATAAAGTGGTAGCTCAGGATGATCATAAAATATGTGGAATTCCACTTCCCCCACGAAATTATAAAGTTTGGCAGAAATTACAACAGATTTTATTAACGTCGTGGCTTCAACAGGTCCATTGTTTGTAGTAAGGTTAAATTCCTCCCCAGTGCACACCACGATTCCGATTTTGACTCTTGAACTCGACAATGATAAAAAGTTAAGAGGGTTGAGACCCAAAAGGCTTTTACTTTGGGATCGAATCAGGATGAAGGTTTTAGTTGAAAGGTAAACTAGAATAATGCAAGCCAGCTGCGCAAGTAAAATGGATTTAAGGGATCGGCGTCGGTTTAAACACTTTCGGAGTTTGCCCAATGATCCCATTTTCTAAAAACTTGAAGGTTGCTCAAAAATCTTTTCAGGAAGGGCGCTGTTTATGGTATTTTTGACACAGAAATCTTACACATATTTTCTTGGTTGAGCATGGATCAACGTTTAGAATGGAACTGAAAGGGTTACATGCTGGTAAAAAAGGAAAATAAAAATGTACCTGACTTCAAGTCCTACCTAAAACCCCTTAAGAAGTGAAGTTCCATTTCTATTTCTGGTTTACAAATAAGGTTCATGTTTTATTATTGCCCCAAACTCCAAAATTCATAAAACAAATCCATGATCGTGTTTTTTACATTGTAACACTTTCAAAATGCCTAAAATACTTCTTTATGCTCCAGATTCTACTTCTAACAATTTTTGTAAATACAAGTTTATTAAAATTAACTTTAAAAAAGTATATTTCAAATAAATAAAGTTTGATTAAATCAAGTCTTTGAAAAGCAACGGCCCCATGAGTCCATTGCAAGTTGCACTGCTCTTTTCCTCAGTATATCGTTTCTTCAATGGTTTGAGTAAGCCATCGATGATTCCCTCCTTTGATGCTAAGTCGAACTGTTCAATAAAAATACAATGCATAACTTAGTGTTCAAAGTAACATTTGAATAAGATTCTTCCTAATATTATGTAGCGTACCTCCGCATACGCTTTGTACATAAGATGATTAGACGACGCCGCCTGATGAAACCTGTTGCCAGTTCCATGCAAAATTTGGATGCCAGTGGGGTCATCCACAGCTTCTCTGCACGTGAGCCCCCTGTCGCAGTGCAAATACTGGAAGTTAAAGTGACAAGGGAGAATTTCCACCAATTCTGGATTGTTGTGAAGCTTAATATTGAGCAGTCTCTGGTCTGACATGCCCACAACAGCTTTAAACTTCTCAAAGCTGCCCAGGAGTAATTCTGTCCACCGCTGCTTCCGCATGGTTTCCAGGTTCATGTACATCACGCCTGAGTTTACCCCTTTTGCGGTGAGATGAGGAATGTCCCCAAAAATTCGCCCTTCCACAGCCAAATGATTCCCGTCTTCCACCTCGTTATTCTTCGCCATTCCAACCAATTTGGTGGGACTAATACGCTGGAACGAGTTCCAAATCTCGGCAATATTTCCAGTTATCAGTATGTCGTTGTCGAGATAAAGTATTTGGTCGAGGGAGGACAACACCTCTGGGAAAAAGAGGCGGAGGAATTTACAAGGATATTCCACCTTGACAAAGGTCTCCACATATTTTGGAGGCAAGACTGAGAACGCGTTGTGCAATTGGAAAGTAACTTTTATTTCGCTTTTCGTAGCCATTGCAACTGCAGCCATTACCCTATTAAAATAGGCTGGAAACTTGGAGTGATCATAAAATATGTGTAGTTCCATTCCCCCCACGAAGTTATAAAGTGTTGTTGAAATTATAAGGGATTTTATGAGCGTCATGGCTTCAGCTGGTTCACGATTGCTGGTCACGTTAAAGTCTGGCCCGGTGCACACCACAATTCCAATGTTGATTTTGGATGGGGAAGATGGTGATATTAAAAATGATTTAAATTTGCTCCCACTAAGAAATTTTCTGGTTTGGGATCGAATCACAGGGAAAGTTTTTAAAGATAGATAAACAAACAAAATAAAGGCGAATTGTGCAAGTAAAACGGATTTTAGGGATCGCCGTTTATTCAACCAATTTCCTATTCTGCCCTGCATCCTGTGCAAAATTTATTTTGGATTAATTCACTTTTGTAATTGCAATAAATAAGCAAACGAAGTTAGTTTCGCTCAGAGTTTTGTTCAAAGAGAATTAATTTAATTTCTGAATTTTAAACTGGGGTTATTTTGACTCGATGATTGGTGTGAGTAAAAAGGTTTTTTCATATGTTTTTCAGATCATCTGTTTTAAATACCTTCTTGCTGTGGAAGGGGAGTAAAATTATGCCACATGTACCTGAAACTTCACTCCATGTAACTCAAATGGCTTTATGCACTGGAATATTGGTTTCGTGATTTCAAGTACAAAACCTCATACCATTTCCAACCCCTTTATAAGTTGCTGTTCAATGCTGGTAAAAAAGGTTTCGTCGTTTTTATCTTCGTGCTAATGACTGCTTTCAAAGTACCTAATGATCCTTTCGGAATGAATCTGAGCAGAGCATAAAAAAGGTCTAGGGTTTTCGCCGTTTTAGTTGGTACGAAAACATGCCTATATTGTTTCGTACTGGGGATTATGGAAAATCTGTAGGGCCAGGTATATTGAAAACCCACAAATTTACGGCTGCATTCATTTTCCAGGAAACATGTTGGGATTATCTTCATTCCGTCTTTGAATGATGTTTAAAAAAGCTGATACCTGACATAAAGATCCTTTTAAAGGATATGCATATAACTGCATGCTCTGCTGTGCTTTACCTTTGCTTTGCTAACATAGATTTAGATGGGTTACGTGAACATACGCATTTGCTTTATAGGTGCCAGAAAGGATTTAGTTTTTACCTTTATTTTAAGTGCTTACTTGACGTTATTCGTTTTAAGCCCAAAGAAGGGATGTTAAGCAGACGTAAAAATTTACGATAAAGGTTTTTTTGTTAGCAACAAGGCATGAAAAAAGTTATACGTAATCCTCTTTTTAAGCTTTCACATACACATATTTTTGTGCCTCGGAAAATACATGTAACTGTCCTCGGCAACTTGGTGCTTATTAAACACTAAATTCAACATAAAATCTGCATATTTGTGGATACCTAACATTCTTAGTATGATTTAGCATTTTTTTTCCAGTTTTACAACCGAATTTTTGTCCCTTTTTAACTTATGGTTTTATGTACCTGCATATTCTGCTCAAACCGTAATTATGAATCCAGCTTTATCCTGAATATATCGTTTGTCCAATGTTCCATTTTAATGAAAAACTAGTATTTACAAAAATCATAACCATGTAAAAATCCACAATAAATAGACGGTATGAAAACTTTGTATGCACATAACTCAATAAATCCTAAATCAGGTGTAAGGAATTACGGCTGTCTACACTGAATTATCTTTCCAATTCACTTGATAATATTACTTGAATTTTTTAACTTTAACTTGTTTAAGCCTGAAATTTCAACTTTTCGCAATTGAAGACTACATATCTAAATATCTAACAGTTGATTAGCTGAAATCTGTTTTAATAATTCCAACCCGGGTGTCACATTGCCCTTTTTATGAAATCGACGTGTGATTCGCCGTATAATATTTTACACTTTTTAAAAATGCGCAGTGTAAATGTTAGATTATTGATAGTGATATAAAATTAAGTTCATGATTTGTAGCTTAGAATATCTGTTTTATTTTAAAACAAAAAATAGTGTAATGTAAACAGAGCATGCCACACTAAGTTTTATGCTTCATCCAATTTTGCATTTTAAGTATGGTATAAATATAATCAGTACCTTATGCTTTTACATACGGCTTAGGTTTGTTTAAATGCAAAGAAATAAAACAGAAGACAGAATACGAAAGAAGAAACTAAAAATACGTGAGTATCTGCCTAACCTATTACACATATGCATGTATAGCAGAAATGATATTTGGGTACCAAGCATCTCGTTTTGTATAAGGCACATCATTTGTACCGCATATTTAGTCGGTAAACATCGTGAAGTTTGTATTATTGCTTTGAAAAACAAACTGAAAACTTCTATAATGGGTCGAAATCTGAGGAAATTAAAAACGGCAATTATAATTGGTATTTTATTATTGATTGCTGTTTTTGTCGTCTCGCTCATGTCCCTTCGTCAATCTCCTGACAAAAGTCTTTTTCGTCTTCAGAAACGGTAAGATTTACAAGTTATTAGTAGGTAATTTATAATATTTCAAATCCGATATTTTCTTTATCTTTCAGTAAAGTCATCAGAAACGCTCCAGTGACACTCACCACTGAATCAACCTCAAAACTCCAGAAAAAGCAAATTATTCGCTCTGCAGCTGTAAAAATTGGAGTGGTAATTTGTGGAGGACCTGAGAGTAATTCAATACACAAGCATGGAATCACTGATGGTCTCACGCTGATAAAATCCGTCATCATTTCTGCCAAGCTTTATTTTGTTCGTCAATTGGAGTTCCACATATTTGTTGACAGCGATTTACTGAAGCATTTTGCAAACGGAAAAATCTCGGAGTTCATTTCAAAAATTGGTAACGACGTCACCATTCGTCCCTATTTTTACAACGTGTTTGAAACGCTTCCGGATGAATTCATCAAGTTTGGGATGGGATGCTCATACATTCGGATATTCCTTCCGGTTTGTGAAAATTTGAAAACCTACCTTAACGTTTAATCAGGTGGATTTTATTCTAATTTGTGTTAAATTACAGGAAGTATTATCATCCGTTGACGAAATCCTTTATCTGGACAATCACGTTTTAGTAACTGGAAACATTGGGGAGATTTGGCGCTCCTTTCCGCAACCAAATGGTTTTAAACTTGTTGCATTAGCTCCAAACAGCGAGCCAAAGGACACGGATATTCCCTACGTTTCTCCAAGCGGTGTTAATGCGGACGTAATGTTTCTGAATTTAAACAAGCTTCGAAAAGTGGAGTGGACCGCAAAGCTGTTGCAAGTCTACAAAAAATTTATCGAGACAAGTTTATCCGTAACTGTTCAGAGGATACTAAATATGGCATTTCATTACAATTTAGGTAAGAATTCAGCATTTTAAACCAGAGTTATACACGATTTTGGATTTGTTGTAATTTAAAATTTATTCTTTCAGATATCCTGGAGATTCTGCCTTGCCAACAAAATTTCCAATATCATCATTGCCAGAAGGAGATTCTCTGCAAAGAAGCTATGGATACAATTCAAATTCTGAACGGAATGGGAAATGACACGGAGACTCGAAGCCTTATTTTTGAGGCTTACAAGCAGGTAAAAATTCTAACACAAAAAGGGATTAATTATTCAATGAGAAGATTTAATAAGTAACATTTTCATTTTCATCTTCAGTTTGATTTAGAAAAGAAGGATGCAATAGTGGATAGCCTGCTGAAGCCTCTGAAGCTACATTATATGAATGCCATGAAAAAATCTTCATGTGATGGTGATCTTGCGCATTTACTTTTCAAGGAATTGGTTCTTGCAAAGACAGCATAACGTTTTATAAAATTTGGACTGTATAGCCCTTTTTTAGTTTCAAAAACCGAGCTGAGTGTATTGAGTATTTGCAACATTGTAATAAAGCAAATTGTATTTTACCATTAAGGCTAAAAAATCACTTTATTACATCAAACCACATGGCATTTTGTTCAAAATTCTGCATGCATTTTAAGGATTAGGATCAGAGTCTTCGTTTAGAAAATACAAAACCTGTACATATTTAAGCCATAAACAATGTGCATTGCCTTGTGTTTGTTACTCTTCTCACTTCCATCAGGATTGAGTAAATTCAGACATACAAAGAAAACGCACCCTTCAAAAGTCACAGCCATTTCTAGGTACATCTTGTGCGTGTTTCGAATACCTTTAAGAAACTTAGCTATAATAATCCTGCATCCCTACCAGAATACACCTTTCTGAGGAAAGTTATTTTGTTGCTGCCTGGTATTATACGAGTTGTATACATTTTATTTTAATCTCTCTGTTGAAGAAAAGTGAAGACCCTATCCATACTCCTTTAGGAAGGGTTTAAAGGTTTAGAAATTGGATGGACTTAAGAAATACACTTATAATTCTGTTTCAAGTTTCCATTCAGAATTACACCCATACTGCAATACAAACACGTTCACCTAGAAAGTCAGTAGAAGCCAGAGAGCAAAGCCAGCTGAGAATTTTTTGTTATACTTTTTTTTGTTACAGCAGTATTGAATATGTTTACCAAACTACTGGCTAACACGATTAGATGGAGAATAGTAAATGGTATTGTCGTTGTAATGACGTTGTCTACCCTAATGGCTGTTTTAACTATGACGAAGACAGTTAAATTCCCAGTATCTGTATCAGGAAAAGCTTACAGGTATTATATATTTTTTTATTCTTTTCTGCAGTTTTATCTATAAAATATAATCAACAAACATCTTACGATTTTCTGCAGTTCTTTGAAATTCCTTGGCGATGTGGAAATTTCGCCAGTTAAAATTGGAATTGTTACCTGTTCAGGACGATTTAATGTAACACATTCCATTGCCACATATGAAACACTCACGCTTATCAAATCGGTTATTATTTCTGCGTACCTTCATCGCGTGAGAGCGATCGACTTCCACATTTTTGTGGATTCGTACGAGCTTCAGACTTTTTTGGATAAAATCGTAAGTACTTAATTAAATGTTAAAGTTTGTAAAATATCTTAAAACGTTATTTTCCATTCTTAAAACATTCTGGCTTTTGTACTTCTCAACAGATTTCTGAATTCTCCTTCAACAAAATTGGAAGCACTGTTAATGTGAGAACCTACTTCTACAATGTTTTCAAATCAGTGCCTCTTGGACGGGCAGCAGAATTCCTCAAAACTGACATTCCGTGCACCTTTGTGCGCATATTTTTCCCAAACGTGCTTTCCCACCTGGATGAACTGCTTTACCTCGACACGGACATTATAGTAACGGGAAATATTGGACAGATTTGGGAAACGTTTCAAAATATGGAAAGCCACAAGTTGGTTGCTCTTGCACCTAATAATGAGCCAGAAGACAAGAATTTCAGTGATTTAGATGCGCTCAGTTTCGGAAGTAAGGAAATTTTGAGGGATTCAAAAGTCACATTTATTATAGTTGATAACTAAACAAAATTCTATATTTTACTTAGCTATTCCTCACGTCCCTCCAAAAGGAGTCAACGCTGGGGTATTTTACATGAACTTGTCTGGACTACGTGAATACGGCTGGACGGATAAACTGATGGAGATTTACAAGGAATACACCAAAAACAAGCATTATATTAATGACCAACATCTTATTAACATTGCGCTTTCTGACCACCTAGGTTAGCATCCACATCCTGTTAATTGCAATTTAAACATTTACTTTAAAATGATTAACCGAACTTTTATGAATTTTTGTAGACATTTTGGAAATTCTTCCGTGCCACTACAACTTCCAAAGTCTTCATTGTGACCGAGGATTGACTTGCAAAGGAGCTTATGATGACCCAACTGGGATTCAAATTCTGCATGGGACAGGAGACAGCTTTTATCGAGATAATCTGTCTCATCGCCACTTCTTCGCAACGTATACCGATGTAGGAAGTTAAATCAGATTATTTTCTGGACTGTAGAAGTTGGTTTCGGATCTTTAATTCATTTATACTAATAACTGTGTTTTTATATATTCAAAGTTTGACTTAAGCGCACCACTGGATATAATCGAAGATGTGCTGAAACCTCTGAAGGAGCATTACCTCCTCGTGAAAAATTCATCAACTTGTGATGGTGTTCTGGGTCCCATGCTTTTCAAGGATATTTTAATGCAAATACCGTAAAATTAATTAAATTAAGAAATACAATGTATCTATATGTTATATTTATGTAAAATATGTAAAAAAAATTCATAATATTTATGCTGTATAAATGCTGTAATGTTGAATGCAATCTTTACTTTTCACAAGTTGTACAAACTTACTTATATTCAATTGAATTTCATAAATGTTTAATAACTTTTCGCTAAACATATCAAGTCACAAAGGTATTAAGTAAATGCGCCAATTCAGCTATATTATATATTCATAAGCACATGCCTACATTTAATTTGTAGAATTACTTTCCAATTTTTAAGTCCACTTCTAGCCAGAGAGATAAAATTGTCTACTACATCGTGTTGCTTTTGAAGAATTAGTTCAATCTTCCATAATGCTTTGGGTTGTGAAAAAATAAGTCAAATTGTGATGGTAAGTTGGGTTGGGAGTCCCAGGGCCCCATCAATATTTTATGATTTTATTATAAATTCTTGATAAAAAATGCAAATATAAGTAAATGTACGGGTTTGATATTTATTAAATTTTCAACAAATATTAAATTTTAAGATATTTAAATAATAATAATAAAATAAAGTATTTACTAAAGAATTCTAGTCAAGCCTATTATCATGTTTTCCTTCCCACATGGGATACCGCCTCCGATTACAATCATAAAACCATGGGAGTTTCACCACAAGTTCGTACTCTTCAGGATATTTTAGCTTGAATTCATCCAGTTTCAAAATACGGTCCAAAAATATGCTTGGAGTTTTAGACAACTCAGCTTCTAACTTACTAAGAGTAAAAACTTGTTCACTTTGACTTGCATTTTCATTAAAAGTTTTTAACTCATCCGTTATGAACTGGAATACCACTTCAAATTTATTTTGCACAGTTAACTTAACAGCTTCAATTGTCGTCAAATACTTTGCAAGTAGAAACGGGAAATAGCCATATTGTGTCATGTGAACACCTCCAATGATGAACCCCTTGCTCTTTCCTCTTCTGCGGGTTGGTGGCAGCTCAAAGTTGGATCGCCTTGCGTAGGCAAACGCCGTTTTAAAAGTCCAATAAGTTGGGTCTCCATATGTATAGAGGTGTTTACCCACTGGGAAATCAGTGCGGAATGCTTGATCAATTCGGCCGTATGGAAACCAAGTTCCGATATCCACTGGGTCGGAAAACATCTCGCAGTTTTTGAGGTAATGAATCACATTTCTGTTGGGAATCTCATCCACGTCCCCAAAGCCAAGAAGATCATCCCCTCCAAAATAGTTTGTGATGTTGTTCCACTTCAGAAACTTGAGCCATCTCATCTTTTCCTGGAGGTTTTCAATTTTATAGATGCTTTGTTTAGCTTCTCCAGTTTCCGCTTTGAGAACATCCTGTTGAGCAGATAAAAGCTCTTGGTCGTCCAGCACCAAATGGACAACTTTGGAAAGAAACTTTTCAAAACGGGGTTGTCCTTTTAGTGCTTCCCAAATTAAAGGTTTGCTGACGCCCAGGTAGTAAGTTGTGGTGGATTCAATAAGGAAAAATTTTTCCACGACGGCGTCCAGCTCGTGGAAATGGATTTCAAGGGTATCTGCATCAAACCCGTGTTGAAGGAGGACGGCTACTTTTCTTGGTGAATCTAGCTGTCTGCAGGGTGGCACGCTGGTGGGAAATTGGAGTGGAGGGCTGCTGCAGGACTCGTTTATGCTGACCTTTGGCTCTGCGATGATGGCAGGAGTGAGAAGTCGAAGTAGCTTGGAACACCAAACGGAAAAGTCGGAAGTGTTGCTCTTCTTGTTTTGGTAGGAATGGAGTAGAGAATCCCATGGATATTTACGAAGTGTTTCAATAAATGTTGGAGGTTTGATGGGAGCTGCAGATGTCACGGCAAAGCTGGACGTCTCAAGTTTATTGTTAAGAAATCGTGACAAAAACAAAATAGACATGAGGCAGATTCCTGCCATATAAAGTTTCGTTAAATTTTGACGGCTAACACTAACACGATTCATTTTAAGTAACAAAAATTTCTGATAGCCTCAAACTGCTTAATTAAAATAAAGTTTTTAAATAAAAATTGTACTTTTACAAGATGTAAATGGCAGCCACAATTTCAATGGTATGAAGTGCCAAGAGTTAAAGTGGGAATGGGATTGCTTATTTTTCACATGATCCCAAAAGTAACCAGAGAACAATATATTATATGTATGTCTCCTCACTATACCAAAAACGGGTCGAAATGTTGATAAATGGATATTTTCAACCATGAGCATTGCATATATAAAGAATGTACGCAGGTACTTAACAGCTTACAACCCTGCATGCACAAAAGAAACGATGTTGGTGTAGAAACACTTTTTAAACCCCAAGTGAGATGAAAGATAACGTTCAAAATATGACATTCTATATGCGAGTATGCATAAATTCGTTTTACTAACCACGTCGGGTACATTTATTATGTGGTCCTCTGCTGAAGTAAAACATTGAATTATGAACAAGTCGTATGCAGCTATCTTTATAGTTAAAAAGAAATACAACTTTCTGCAAGGACAATATGTATAAAATAACCGTAGCAAGGTGCGTTTATGTTAAAAAACAACATGGAAAGAATGCAGGACTGAATGTTTGAGCAGTCTGTTTTAATTTTATTGAAAACACACCATCCAATTTGCCTTTTTACATAGGATTCACCAGTACCAAAGAACTTATTGAATGATATTTTTGGATGAATTTTTATGGATTATTGATTACATTTTTAGTAATGCGAACAAATTAGTTTAAAACAACAAAACGCGGATGGAGTTTGCATTGCAGAAAAAATTATCGAAAAGGGCTTGATTATATAATATAGGAAAACTCGAATATCACATTGTAATTTGGCTGAAAAGATGGGAATAGTAAAAAAAACTTCAATCTCGGTTACCAAAAGAGGCTCCAAAATGCCTCTACTGAAGAATACTCATAGCATTTTTCATGGCACCGAAGACAAATGTGTCGTCTGGAGCTAACTTTGAAATGTTAAATCGAGCTCCAAACTTGCCTTTCAAAAACTCCTCCAAGTTGGAAAATGCTTTGGCAGAATTACCGGTCAAGATGACTTCAATAACCGAGTTTGTTGGGATATAGTTTTTCCACAGCAGTTCAGTTTTCAGGTTTTTTGCAATAGAAGTGTACAACTTGGTCCTGAGTTTTTTAATGGTTTCAATGTCACACTCAACTGAGAGGTCTTTTCCATTGTGGAAATTGGGAAAGGAGACAGTTATGTTTGGTGTATTGAATGAAAGCAAAGGTACAACTGCCTTTCCACAAACTTTCTCCAATTCGCTTTGTAGGGGGATGCTGAAATCCGTCCATGTTAACTGACCCATGGACCCATTTAGTTCTTTAATGAATTCATGGCCGCAATATTCAGCCAACATATACTGAAACGAATCGACTCCATTGGAACGAGTCACAGCCATCTTCTTCGCTTCAACGTTGCAGACTTGATACAGATAATAGTAAAATCGGTTGAAATCAAGCAGTAGCACATATTTCTTCTCATTCCAGCTTCTTTTCATTTGCAAAAGTGTCAGCGAAGCAGCTCCCTGCTCATGAATTATAATGACTTTGTCAAAACCCGCAGTTTTACAAGAGCTTTCGATTCGTTTTTCATCATTCTTGAAAAAATTGGAATCAGAAAAATATTCAACTACCACTACACATTTTGTGACTTCTTGATTCAGATAATTTACCGCGGTCGCCCGGACCTTCTTAAATATTTTTAAATGTTCCATTTCATGTGGTTTTAGACATTCATATTCGTTAGGAATTCCTACGAATTTTCCGTTTAAATAGGCAAAGGTGAAGCAGGTATAATTTCTAAGATGGATTCCTATCACTGGCGATGAGCATTTCATTTCAGAAATTGACTGTTCATATCCATTATCAAGCAACTGCCTCGATTCTGCCATGAACCTTCTGAAAGGTGGTGCCAACTTTTGTTGAATACACTTCAAGATTGAAGCATCACAAAATTTCTGATGAGATTCTAGGGATCGTGGTGAATTCAATAGTTTGTTTCCATCTTCCTTGCTAATCTCTTCATTTAGTAGTTTCATATAAACTTTCTCCACTTCCGTTAGTCCTGCTGTTATTTTTGAATTCCAAGCACGACAAACCGTTGCTTTTGCTGTTCCCAGTTTTTGAGTAAGCTTTTTTGAAAGAGAATCAAACCAGGAACTTGACACAGGAATCCCGCTAGTAATTCGGAGTTGTTTTAACAGTCGAGTTTTCTCCTGTTCATGAAACTGGTTAAATTCCATCTGCGTTTCAACTTCATACGATTTCTCCTTTAAATTCATGAGGTGTGCTTGTTGCAGAGGATTCAGAAGAGCTATTGCTTCTTTCATCTCCTTATCTATTTCGGAAGCTTGTTCCCTTTTGATTTCATTAAATAAATCATCAACATCGCGTAAGAGCAGGTTTTTGATTTCTTGAAGCTTTGCCATCATTCCCACGGATTCCTCCAAAGCATCAAAGCTTGACATAATGTTGGATTTTGATAAAAGGTGATGGGTTAATAACTCATGTTCTTCACAAAACAAATTCTTGGAGAGAATGTCGCTCATTTTATCTTCATAGATTTCCTTCAAGTTCTCTACGAAATGTTCAAATTGTAGCTGCTTTTTGTTCCTTTGCTGATGAATGAAAGAAATCGATTTGAATATGATGAAACGGAAGAAAAGAAATGCTGGTTTGAGGTCTTGTAACAACCGGCGAATCATGCCTTGCCTTTGATCATTCACATTCACTAACACTCTAGAAACTACAACTTCCAGGGTAAATTCTCCGTTTCGAACGATTTCCGGCAGCTGAGATCCTATAAAATATTCCCCACATGAAAGTATAAATGGCTTGTAAAAATAGCATAAATTCGGAATTTCAATGAGTCTGACTTACTTATTTTATCAACAAAATAACTTTGCAGTTTCCAAAACCCCTTTGCCAAACGGAGAGTCCACTCCATGGTGCAGTTAAAAACTGCCCTTCCAAGCTTCCACAAAAAGTTCATTTTCCCACTCAAACAGATACTTGAGATACTTAGAAAATTGTTTTATTTCGATTTTTTGGTAGCACAGAAATCTATTTGGATACTTGTTCGTTAAAACTTTGTAAAATAGAAATGAAACGAAAAGGTACACCTGCTAACTTGGTATCAGGTATGAGAAATGACGTCTGGAAGGAAAATCAAAGCATCATCATCATCATGCATTATTTTTAAGAAGCATCATACAAAAGAAGGATATTATTGGTGTTGCAAGTCTTTGTCAAGTGCCAGATTCTATCTGAATTTACAGTGTCAACTGAAAGGTGTTTAGTTAGAAGTGATGCTGAGATCATGCATGCAACGAGTACGGCACTTCTTGATAAATCTTTGATGCATTTAGTAAGTGGTGTGTTCTTGGAGAAACATTGTGGTGTACATACGGTGGCATGGGCAATATATTTAGCTTGTCTTCGATTATCCAGCAGACTACAAAAAAGCATGAACACAACTTTTTATTTTTGAGGTGAGTGGTGAAGCCGTAATCCCCATTGTGAGAACTAGGGAAGCTCTTCAATTAAGATTTTTGTTGTCTTGTCTTGGTGAGTGATACAGCTCAAACTCGACAGGGATTTAAAAACATTTATTTTGTATTTAAAATATAACGTCAGTGGTCCAAACTTCGACTGCAGTCTGGCTGCCAAGAAAAATGAGCATTGGCTTAAATGAATTTGGATTAAAATGATTACATGAAAAGAATACAGTTTGAGCAAACCCATGCTCAGGTAGCTTTTGTTATGAAGCATAGAAAACTGTTGTTTTTGAATAATATTGGCTATTTCAATTTAATTTGTACTAAGCAAGGGCTTACAATTGCGTCATTTATTACAATATAAAATATAATCCAACACAGGATTGTACCGAGAGAGAAACACAATCAACTGGACATCAGAATATTTAAATTGCCAATTAAACAACAATCTTGGATTCGTTTTTATAGCAAACTTGTTAAATACGGAAGTGTTTGTTGCATCATCACTTTTGTTGGGCTCAGGAAGCAACTCTGAATGAGGAAAATAAGTAAGAAAACATATCAATTATTTCTTGCTCGAGTTCGCAAGCAAATCACGTACGCAATAGAATACAATACATACAATTGGTTTCATTCTTCTCAATGAGTTTCTTCTCCTTCCACACAGGCACCACAATAAATATCGGTATTTAAAACGTGCGTTGCTTCATCACAAAGTTATAGTCTCTTTCAGGTGTAATGGTAACATGAGGTAGCAATGGAACATCCTCCAGTCGGTCTGTTGAAGAGACCTCAAAATTGCGAAGCACATATGCAGCAACTGTTTTCATTTCATTCATTCCCAATTTCAACCCTATGCATGCCCTAGCTCCAGCACTAAACGGAAGATACGCGTATGGATGCCGTTTGGCGCATTTTTCTGGGAGAAAACGATCTGGATCAAATGTTTCTGGAGCTGACCAATAACTTTCATTTCTGTGAATTGCCCAAGGAACAATTGCAACTTGAGTTCCAACAGGAACATCCACTTGCTTGCCTTCGTATTCTAAAAAAAATAGAAATCTGGTAAAACTTCTGCATAAAACTATGCTAAAGAAATCCAATGTAATAAAAACTTGTCTAACCAATTTTCATTTCAGCTTTTAACTCTCTCATGAAGGCAAACACTGGTGGTAACAGCCGCATCGTTTCCAACAAGCACCTTTCCAAATATTTAAGATGTGAGAGAGCTTCAAACGTTAGGTTTCCATTTGGAGTTTGGTCGTTATCTTCAAAAACCAAATCTATTTCCTTTCTACAAGCGTCCTGGTGCTGTGGATAGTTTGCCATCAGCAACAAAAACATGTGTATTGTTGCTGCAGACATCTCATGACCTCCCGAAAGTAAAGTATTCATTTCATTTACTATTTCCTCATCCGATGCTCCAACATCAATAAGTTCATCCAAAATGTTTCTAAATTTCACTCGTTTTTCCTCCTTTCTTTGTTTATGTTCAAGTAATCTCTGCTGAGAAAATTTTATAATATTTCCAACTGCTTTGTCATGAATCTTTTTTTGCGGATGAAAACTCCACAAAAAATCCGAATGAAGCCAAATCCTTTCAAGACGACTCATTACACAATTCTTCCAACTCTGAAAATTTTGATGAAACTCTGTAGCTTTGTTGGTTTCAGTGATATCACTTCCTGTCACGATTTCAGTTATAATTGCAAGAAATGTATTGTTTATAGCCAAATTAATTTGATGAATTTTTTCGTCACTAAATAACTTCCCCAATTGATTCACAAAATGTTTGCTATGTTTGTTCAGAAATGTCGTGTAGTTTCTTAGGTTTTGGAAGCTCATGCCCCGCATAAAAAGTTTTCTTCGGTCTCGCCATAGTTGTCCATTATGAAAGAGAAGGCTGTTGCCCAAAAAGGGTTTCATTATGTTGTAGAAAACTGATTTGGGTTTGGAAAGGTGACCAAGGTCACCTGATTTCAAGAAAGACTGGGCTATTTCTGGTGAGTAAACCATCAGAATCGTCATGTTGAATCCAACCAAGCGAATGCATGGTCCGTGCAATTTCTGCCATGACACGGATTTTTTCAAAATATCTAAAAGAAATCACATTTTTTGTTAACTGACATTTATTTCATTTCTTGCACAAAATTTATTAATAAATTTACCACGTAAAGGCAACAACTGGTGAATATTTCCTATGTACTTTGGAAAGAATACATTTGGGGCAGGTATAACTTCCAATTCCTTGTTTTTTTTTTCGTGATAAAACAGTTTTAGCAGAAGTTGATACAAGATGAAAAAAATGACTATGACAGCCAAAAAATCAGCGTAAACAGTTGAGGATTGTTGCAGATTCTCCATTATATTTTGTCACTGTCAAAATTCTTGTGACTGCAATCCATTCTTTCCTTAAAGAGGAAGAAATTTATCTGATGTTTTCAAGATCAAGAGCAAAGTCAATCTGAGTATAAAAACAGGAAATTCTGTTTGCCAAGGAAAATCACATTACTCATCTAGATTGTTGCAAAATACTCATCATAAAAGTTAATTGAGTAATTTGCGTGGTTTTGGGTCGGCGAGCAGAAAAAGAGAATGTATAGCAATGCTTTCCTACGTCTTATGTATGTAAATTTTTATCACTGGGTTTTTTTCTTTCCTTCTTGTATTTCCACTCACCACATTTTTGGCTGTGCGTACTATCTTCTGTAGAATGCGTCATAATGACAGAAAATGCTTGAGCAATGATAAATTTATTGTAACCCAAAGAACGCACGACGGTAGTGATGCTGAATTTCATCAATGCATCCGGCTGTGTAAAACATTAACGAAGACTTGAAAAATCCTTGTTAGTTCTAAGTGACACATAAAATATTATGTATTATTGTGATAAATCCGCTTACAATAAACGATAATGATAACTCATTTCGCGAAATATTTGCTGATCGATCCGATTTTTTGTTTAGATTTCTAGTTTTGTTTTAATCGGTTCAAAACCTATTTTATTAACATAAAAATATATAATGACTATCTTATTTGGATTCAAATTGAATTTAACACTAAACCATAAGTACAAACGTAAACGGTGGTGAGGTGATTGATCCTATTTCCAAATATGGGGTTTTCTCAAAATTTTTAGGCTTATCTTAATCAGTAAACGGTACAATTCTTGTAAAATAAAACACAGCAGCCAATAAATGATTTCACGAATCTCCACCATGAATGTAGCAACTCCCAGCACCATCCCAATCATCAAAAGACTAAATACAACAAATATGTTTCCAGACATCCTTGGTTTCCTTGGCTGATTAGAGTTGTCATCACGTTGATAACTAGTCCGGTGGAAAACTTGCATCCAAAATTCCCAAATGCCGGACACCCCTACCCATTTCACTCGCATCCAGAGAGGTAAGAGAGGAGCCTTTGCCCATGTTAAAGATGTGGAGAGAGTGTGATTCTCGTTAGTACGAATAGGTAACTTTGTTTCGTTAACTACTAACTAAGTTTTCTACAGGATTTACTGTTTCCTAACCGAAAATGTTTTTGGTCGCTCATCATCGTACCGTGGAATTTCATTGAAATTTTGAAGTAGTCAAGGACTAGAGTTGTTCATTTCGTGTAAATACATATTTCTCAGGCTTTATCTGATTGAAACCAAACTTTGCATGCGTATGTTTGGTCACAAATGGGTCATTTTAAGCCCATGTTGTAATTACATATTTTACATATTTGAAGAATTTCTACATATTACATATGTAGTTACATATTTTGCGATTTTTCTTGATTTTGGACGTTATTTTGTTAATTTTTACAGTTTTTTCACGATTTTTTGTCCGTTTAGGTGACAAAACTAAACAAATTTCAAATTTGAACTCCCAAACTGGCTGTTTTTATAAAAGAAGGTTGTATTTAGGGTTGATTTATGTAAGAAAAACGGTTTGTGAAGTCAACTGAATTCGATTCTCGGTGAATATGTAATTTTTAGTACATTTTTGCACATATTTTGCAATTTTTTTCTACATATTTAACTACATACTTTCGCCATTTTAGCCACATATTTAAATACATATTTTGGCCGTTTTAACTACATAGAATGAACAACTCTATCAAGGACATTAAGTTACCTATTCGAAATTTTGGAATCACAGCTACAGCCAGTCTATTTTATATAAGGTCTTTGCTCGCATCATCAAACTTAACTTAACGAAGCCTCTTAATTTGACTAAAAAAGACCGTTCGTATAGAAAGTCCTTACCCACATAAATATTAGTTTTGATACCCATTGTTTGCGTCAAGTTCAGAGCAAGGGAGTGACACAAATGCTCTGGCAACACGATGGCAGTTCGGTTACACCGTTTTAAAATATCTAGTTGGTGTTTCGCTTCCCATTTTCCAAAAGCTATTCCAACCAAGTACTGCACGGACTGGTCGTTTTTCCCCATTCTACTGAAAATCCTGGTTTTTGTGGTATTACTAAAATACGGTGCAAAAACCTCTTCAGCAACTTTTTTCAATATTTCAGGAATTGTAGGCAAGATTCTACTATTTTCTAAAACGGTGGTCAATGTTGTTTCTAGCTGCGTTGAGAAGTTTCTTCCAATAGCAGATCGGACCCTGTCGACTTTATCCTATATTTCTTGTGGTTCCGATTTCGCCCTAACGCCCAATGGACTAGCACCGAGAACGGTACCGGGCTCTTTGCGTTGATAAAAATAAATCGAATGCGGTTTAACCGATAACCCACTAAAATTCAGGTTGACCAGCCGCATTTCTGGATTCACTAACCGAACATATATGTTGAAGTTGTCACCTAGCAACTGGAAAAAATGATGGTAAGGGATGGGGTTTCTATTTTTAATCAGGTTAAATACATTTTGTCCTTTGAACGCGTTACTAAGCACCAAATCGGCTGCCATAATTGACCCTCGAATCCAGTACGATTTTTGACCGCGTGACGAGCCCAGAAAACTTTCTCCCTGCTTAAGCAATGCTTTCGTCAATGGAAATAAGCTACTAAATCCTTTTGCTAAGTAACTTATAACCGGTTTCCTTGAAGAATGTTCGTGTGTTCATTCCAGTTTATTGATTTCAATTATCAACGGCACCCCCAAGAGCAACAAGAGCCACAGCCAAATCCAAACCTCAAATATTTTAACGAACTCGATAAACGCAAACCCACTTTCCTGAGGACGCCCACAGCTAACAAATCGGAGGGAATTTAGTGAATTTGAAATTGAATACAAGTACGATGTATCTTAAGTGTCAAGTTCTGGAGTCATTGCCAAGTCGGGGTGAAACGGATCCAAATCTGGGTTTTTATCTCGACTCCACTTTCCACTGGTGCAAACACCTGTTTCACTGGTGCCGGGATTGGTAATGAATAAGTGTAATTTTCCCCCATTATTGAAAGCCAAACATGTGTTAAAGCATGTGTGATTCGATCCTGAACTGTGTGAAAGGGAAGGTTGTTTACCCAGTGGCGTTTGTGTGCTATATAGTTTTCGCAAATTGCAAAATGGTTATTAAAATTCATTTCACGGTGGACTGACTCTTCAAAGGAATGATAGATCTCCCAAGTTTGTTGCCAATGAATGGTCAGCGCTTCATAAATTTCGGTTAAATTTTTTTTCCAAAGTTTAGTATTTATTTTGTAGAATCCTTTGGACTTCTTGCATGGGGAATATGTTGCCCATTTTCCTCCACTGCAAATGTGTGCCACTTTAATCCCAGTAATGATTGCATATTCCAAAAATTCAGCGTTTTTCCGTTTAGTTTCCATAAAGAAAAAGGTGTCGTGGTTTAGCACGTAATGATGTTGGGTGGAAGTGTATCTCCAATTATAAAAATGCGTAACATTATACTTATTCTCATGTTCGCTGTCCATTATCCAAACATTAAATACGTTGGTTTCAACCGTTAGCGCGCTGCCGAACATAATCCCGCTATATTGATATTTTGATGGGTATACCCATATAGGTTGGAATTGTAAAATGGATTGACTGCATCCCAACTTGGAACTACTAAAAACGTAAATACTACAAGTTCGCAATCCAATGGTTTTGAATGCATGTGGTATTCGTGAGCAAACAGATGGATGCAATATCCCCCAACATCACTTTTAAGTAGCCGTGAAAAAGGACAGTGATCCAGGTGATCGTTTAACAGTCCCGAGATGTTCAGTCCTTTTGTGAACCAATGATGTTCTGTACGCTTTGAATTTGAATAACTTTCGTATGTTACCGAAGTGGAAACATGGTAGCGAATTAAGATAGGGAACGAGGGTTTGTAGATATCAACATTTTGAAAGTTTGTGATGTGAACAAAACATTTTTTAAAAGGGGAAAGGTAATCGTTCAAATTTTTTATTCCGGAAATTTTTTCCCCATTATTGATGTTCGTTTGTGGGAGTTTTGAATGTGAAGAAAGTGGTTCTTCTACGCTAGTCTGATAGACTGTGCCAATATTTGGTTGGGCTTTCAGTTCATATGTCCTGTAGGTGTGGCGACAAATGCCAAATATTGAAATATGTGTCTGTGTCAGCTACAAGGGTACAAATAGACTTTTTTTTTTAACTCTGTACATAATGTGCACAACTTTTTACGTTGCATCGAATGCGCTAATTTTTACGTAATGTTAAAAAAAGTCGATTTGTACCCTTGTAGCTGACACAGACACATATAGTCTCATAAAATAACTCACACATGTTAATATTCCGAATTTGAAACTTGTTCGTTTTTAAACATTGTTTTTTAACAGTAAAACGTCTGCCTCTTCAAACTTCAAATACCTTTCTGTTTACTTACATTACACACGTGTTCAGTCATGAAGAATTATTACTAAGCAGTTTTGGTACATTTAAACTACCTTGAGTACCTTATGTAATGCGACGTGGATATACTCAGAAAGTAAATCTAGCACAAATTTTTTAATTTTCATTGTAACCATACTGGAGCCATTCAACGACTCGAGTAGAGGTACCTCTTAACCAGTCCAAAACAAATTTTAAACATTCTTCTACCTCGATATTTTCCTCTGTAACGCCCAGTTCTCCGGTATGTTTAAGGTATCCATGGAAAATAACAAAAGTGCGCAGTTTGTTGGCCTATATTCCTCTACTTGTTTTTGCAAAATCGTAAATTTTTATCAGTACTACTCCGTCATCGGAGCAAACAACACTGAAAAAATAAGGGATTAACTGCAAAATGTTGTCAAAACGGGTAAAAAACATCGTTCGAATGCGCCTCAGCATAATCCGTTTCAGCCTTAACGCCCTCGTGTACTGGGACTACAGCCAGGAGCGAGTCGTCTTTTCCCCTCCCTACATTTACTTCTTCTGGTGCTCCAGCTACTACTATGGCATAGCCGCTCTCCCCCTCCTCTTTGGAGTCATGTACCTCAACATCAAAGACTTGGAGGAAGCAGCTGAAAACGATGAGGAGGAGGATACCATCACGCGAATCTACAAAAACCTCGCAATTTCCTTTAACGCTCTCATCACCGGCGCCATAATCTTCTCCTCTCTCATCGTCTCCATTCTTAAAGAAATGCGAGTGGAGGTTTGCGCCTTTTACAACGCTGTTTTCCAACTGGACTCTGTGCTCAACTCTGAGTTCAAAAGCGACAAGGGTGAAGCCGAAGCTGAGCTGATGCTCCAAGCGGCAATGAATACAAAAGCTGCAAAACTCTACGAGTTAGGATTTGTAGGTTTCACCTTCTACTCTGTTGGATTCCCCGTGGTGATGTTCCTCTTCATGTTCCACCCAACGGATCCTCTCCACCGGATCTTGGTTGACATGATGGATATGCACGTCTCCCCAACATCCCCGGCCATCCTCGTCATCGCCTTTGCTTACGCCTGGAGCTGCTTCGCAATGTGCACTACCTTCATCACCTACATTTTCACTGTGGAGCTCACTCTAGCGTCATCCTGCCTCTGGCTCGCGGCTTTGAAGCCAATCCGAAGGGTGGGAAGAAATGAATTTGAGACGAAAATGCTTGGCCAAATGGACTGCCACAAGATGATCCGGATCTACAGATGCCACCAACTGTTGTGTGTCTTTCTCAACGAAATCATTGCCAAGTTCAGGTTGGCTTGCCACTTTGCCATGCTCCACGTCTGTGTCATTCTCTCGGTGTTTATGATCATCAGGAATTTCAGCACGTTCATTGAGAAGGGAGTGGTGGATCTGTTGTTCGTCTTTGGAATGTTCGCCACGTTTGGACTGTCCCTCTGTAAGCTGGAGTGTACCTTTTTGGGCTCGTTGGTCGAGGTCTCGGTGGAGTTCAAGGAGAGCTTTCTCAAGTTGTCAGGGAACAAGAGGTATTCGTACAAGGTGGCCAGCTCCTTTCAAACTTTGGAGACGAAGACAACCTATCCACTTTTTAAAGTGGAAAAGGGCACGTTTCTAGAGTTCGTTGATGTTAGCGTGAATCACATTGTTAATTTACTTTGTTTGTACTAATTTAATGCTTTAATTGGTCATCCTCAAGATTACTTGTGGTATTTAGTTATTTCATCATTATTAAACGTTTAAAATAATCCATATTGGACAAGCATTGGGGAAATTCGGCGCA
Organism: Orchesella bifasciata; assembly: GCA_034697805.1. Classification (NCBI taxonomy): domain Eukaryota; kingdom Metazoa; phylum Arthropoda; class Collembola; order Entomobryomorpha; family Orchesellidae; genus Orchesella; species Orchesella bifasciata. The sequence continues at coordinate 52,597 of JAQGAP010000191.1, forward strand.
ATAATTTGAAATATAGGGAAACGCTTAATTCTAAATTCTAAACTTGTAAAATGTTCCTGTTCAATCTCACAGCTCTTTTTCAAAATAAAGGTCAGCGTCCCCTGATCAAAAGAGTTGCTGCTTTGGCAAAATTTCCTTTTTATTGCAATCTTTAGAAATAGTTCCAGTTTCCAAATTCTAAAAATTTTCCTCACTTCAGCTAAAATCAGATTTAATTTGTTAGCGTTAATTAAATATTATTAAACACGAAAAATGGAATCCTCCAACCCCTATATCGAGTATTCGGAGCAGAACGACAGGTCAAAAATTGCTGAGGTGATCATCAAAACGGAGGAGATGGATCTGGATGAACAGGATCTTTATGAAGTTGGAAATGGTTGAGAATTCGTTTTTCCTGGTCACTCAAGCAGATCCTGAGAGAAGTACTGCTGGCGATATGGCTGAGGACTGGGAGGATTCTATTCCGGTGATCGATCCGTAAGAAATTACATATAATAAAAAAGAACACGTAAAAACGCAAATGTAATGGAAGGTAACTGAACAAAAAAGGACTGAAATAACTTTGTGTCAGTTTC